>CM053760.1:2879552-2974713 GCA_028658305.1 Pachyuromys duprasi
AGGCATAAATGATAAAAATCATATGCCAAATATTGGATATAAATATTCCTTTGGGAGAAACAACCTAAGACAGGCACAATCTTCTGCTCCATAACTCATAAGTTATGGTCTTATAAATATCTTTTTTAATAAATATAAAAGGGGAATTGTGGTGAGCCGGGTCATAGCTGCTTTGGCGGCTGTTTGAAATGCTAGTCTCAGCACAGGAAGACAGGTTTTTTCCAGGCCTTCCCTTGGAGACAGGGAAGGATTTGCAAGTCCATTCGCCTTTGGTTTAGTGACAGCAGGTGGGAGAGCTTGTTTGAAATCTCAGCTCTGCCTCACTTTCTTGTAAAAATTAACCCCTTGTGTAAACTGTTTATATAAATAAACAAGGCTTGCTGGTCTCGTGGCTTTTTCGGATGCAGAGCGTATTGATGCTCTAGGGCTCATTGGAGCCACAAGCAAGTGGCCAGAAGCCTCTCAGAACATAATATGTGTAGTGTACATTAATAATTTCAATCCTCACTCCCGACTCAGAACCCCGTTCTGCTCTGCTGGCGGGCTCCGGCAATCATAATGGGAAGCTCCAATTCTCCTAATTATTGAAGCAGACAAAAATGCATAAGTAAAAGAGTTAGAGTGTCTATTGTTGTGATGAAACGCCATGACCAAAAAGCAAGTTGGGGAGGGAAGGGTTTATTTGGTTTACACTTCCACATTGTAGTCTACCACTGAAGAAAGCTAGAATAGGAACCAAACAGGGCAGGAACTTGGAGACAAGAGCAGGCACAGAGGCCATGGAGGGGTGCTGCTTACTGACTTGCTCCCCTTGGCTTGCTCAACCTGCTTTCTTATAGAATTAGGACCACCAGCCCAGGGATGGCACCACCCACAATGAAGTGGACCCTCGCCCATCAATCACTAGTTAAGGAAATGCCCTCCAGCCAGATCTTATGGAGACATTTTCTCAACTGAGGTTTTCTCCTTTCATTCAACTCTAATTTGTGTGTCAAGTTGACATAAAACTAACCAGCCCAGTAAATATTGCCCTAACTGTAAAAACAATACATTGACTTGGTGACTTTTTAACAGATAAAACATATGCACATTTCTTGAGTATGTATGGGATCATTTAGAAAATTAATAATGTGGCCATCAAGAAAATCCTAAAAATGTTAGTATAAGCATATTTTGTTGACTATGACCTTTGTTTACTGTATAAATCAGAAGAAATTTGACAAAAACTCTTAAGTAAAAGTTCTCAAATATTTGAAACTTAAAAAAAAAATTATACTGTTGAATAAGCTATGAGTTAAAGAAGCAATACAATGAATCTGAAAATATCCAGAACCAAGAGGACCTGGGGGTGCACCTAGAGCAGTCAGGAGAGCAGCTGGGGAGCAAGGCATACAGTAGAGGCCCAACCTGTGAGAGGAGAGCAGAAGGCAAGCTGGGTGGAGACAGAGAGAGCACAGACTGCTGCGCTGGGCTGACCCAGCCTTCCTCATGTAGTGCAAGCTCAAGAGCCAGGGTCCCCATCAGGATGTGCTGCACTGACAGAAGCAACTATGCCTTCTTTAACATTTTAAATTTTATTTATTATTTATATATTTGTATGCGTGATGTGTGACAATGCAGGTATGTGCGTGTCATGGCGCGTCTGTAGAGGTCCGAGGACAAGTTTCAGCTTTTCAGTCTCCATCACCGTGGGGTTTCTGGGATCTGGCTCAGGTCATTAAGCCTCTGCAGCAGGTACCGTTTACCTACTAAGCCATCTTCCTGGCTGGCCATACTGATTTATTTGTCAACATCTTGAGTCAATAGATGCAGTCTTCTTCCAGAAGGCTCTGGCCTTGGGAAATGTAGCTCTCTGTAGCTGAAGGGCATCCCAGAAGAGCAAGCATCTGCACTCTCATCCTCAAAGAAGATGAACAAGCTGAGAAGACTAGAGTATCGATGCCAAGGTAACTGCCGAGTCTCAGGAACAAAGCCTGCTATTATTTCCTCAGGAGTGGATGAAGGCCTCAGTCAGCCCAGGAGTCCAGAGCTTAGCTACCTAACTGCGGTCACTTGATTTGTCAAAGTAAAAGAGCTTTGCAGTGTATTATATGAATGAATGGATGGATGAATGAATGAATAATTGTTTAGTAAAAGATTCCTTATCATTGAAGGATAGTGAATCACTCAAGGTCTGGAGAGAAAACTGGCATCGTTTTAAGATGGATATAGGGAGTGGCCCAAACAAGTATTAGGAAACTTCCGTGGCAAAAGTGGCACAAGTAGATAATGGACTTAACACATAAGACGTAGCTGCCACCAGCACAGTGGTGCACATGTTTAATCCTAGCTCTTAGGGAGGCAGAGGCAGGCGTGGTCTACAAAGTGAGTCCAAGACAGCCAAGGCTACACAGAGAAACCCTGTCTTGATAAACCAAAGATAGATAGATAGACAGACAGATGGACAGATAGATAAGAAGTAGCTGCCATTGCTAGGATGCAGATGGTCCAAAAGAGAAGTCTGTGATGACAGTAATCCCTTGATGTCCATGGGGGAGAGTTTGCTCCACCCCAACATTTACCCCATCAATGAACTTCTAGAGCAAGTGATCCATCCTACAGATCCAAAGTTGCAGGCTCTCCATGGCACAGGGCAACAACAGTGTATCAAGAGGAGTCCCTGTGAGGATCCAGTATTGATAGTGTAGTAGCAGCCAGAGGCCTTGAACCAGACCAATGACTCATTGCAATAAACATTTACAAGCAAAAAAGTGTGGACAAAGGGATATACTGTGGGACACACTGTGACACACTACAGCTTCTATTATTAGATATTTTTTCCTTTTGGGGGAGGGGAGGTTGCAAAGGCAGAGGGCAGGTACAAAGGGACAAGGAGATGAGTGGAATTGGAGAACATGTTGTGAAATCCACAAAGAAGCAATGAAAAGTGAGATAAAACAGCAAACAACATGTTCTTATCTGAGGTTGTTTGAATCTGTGGCTGTGGGACCCAAGAAGATGGTGGTCGGCTGCATTAGAACCTGTAAGTTTGGAGGGAAGGTTCATCAGAATGTGGGCCCAGATGTGAGGTGCTGAGGCCACAACTAGCCAGTGCTGCTTTCTCTGGAGGGTGCAGTAAGGCTGGCCCTGGGAGTGTGAGAGTTGCGGCAGAACTGGAAACAGGAGCAACTGTTAGAGAAGAGAGGGGCATACAGAGAGCTTTTGGTGGAATGCTACTGACAGATCCAGAGGACAGAGCAGGCCCACAGTCCTGTTCAAACTCCAGCCTCCCCTTATGCTTTACATTGTGAACAAAATTGGGGACCCTTGGCAAAGAGAACATGGAGTATGTTTTTCCCCCAACTCAATGTCACAAAGCAAAATATGGAAAAAATGAATTTATAACCTTGATCTTTATTTAAAAAAATAATTCCCTAGTGCTTTATATATAACGGTTATTAAAGAATAACTGAATAGAGAGGGGGAAGAGAAACAGAACAGACACAGTGACACACACGCACACACACTCAGCAGGGGAGATAACTGGGTAAAGGACCCTAGCTGGTCACCGTTCATCAGTTTTCAACTCTTTGCAGGTTTAAAGGTTTTTTTTTAAACACTCTGAATTCAAAAGGACAGTGAACAACAGGGTATAGTAAGGTTTGCATTCTTCAAAATGACTTCTTTTTACCTATATCTAACATACACATCTTTTTTGCCCAGAGGAGAAGAAGCAAATTTAAAGATCAATTTAATCATCTAAACCCCATAGTAAACAGTGCTGGCTCAGTTCCTACAGAAATGACCCGAGGTTACTTGCTGAGCCAGCTGGGGGCAGTCCTTTTACTCCATAGCAGATTCAAGGTGATGGAAGGGTGATCACCAAGAATAATGTTTAAAGTATTCTAAATCTTTACCTTACAGCAGAGAAGTCCTAAGGAAAATGTCCATTTCTTGAATTACCTCTTCTGTAGTCCCTTCTCTAGCCCCAAACCTTCTCATGCTCAGTCCCAGGACAGGCCTCATTCTTACCAAGCATCTTCTTGCAGCCCAATTCCAGCTTGTCCTTCTCTACAGTTTTCAAAGCAAACCCTTCTGAATGGCCGCAGTTGGTCAACCTTTTAGTATTTTAAAGTTTGCATAAGATGTCATCGATATAAAACCAAACTGGGGTTGCAAAGTGAAATACAGATTGTTATTGTTCTGAGCCAAATATGAGCAGGCATGGTCCAGGAACACAGGTACAAGTTGCTTTGTCTTCTGTGAATTTTTATAGTCCCAGGACAAGAGACAGACAAACTTGAAGACATTTGCCAAAAATACTGGTTAAGAAATCAGATAGGCAGCATGGTAGTGGAATGGCTGGAGAGTGGGGTCTCTGCTGAGGGTCCCAGACACTCTTAGCTGTTTATTTGATGGAATCTAGAGGTCTGCTAAGTTAATCTATAACAAAAGTTTTACCAGAGAGTCAAAGGGATGCCACTATAGAGATGTGGCTATTAAATCAACCCAACGCTCTGCAGGTTAGAGTGCCTGCAAGTTGTCCTCTGACCCACATACACATACATACAGATAGTAAATATATTTTTTTAAAAGAACAAAAAAGTGAACAATAGTCCAGATGTGCTGCTTAGTTTCTTGTCATCTTAATGCAAACTCGAGTCACGTCAATGAGAAAATGCCTCTATCATAGCGGCCTCACAGCAGGACTATGGGACACTGTCTTCATTAATGGCTAATACTGTGAGACTGGTCTACAGCGGATGGTGCCGCCCCTAGTCAGGTGGCCCTAATTTGCGAGAGGAAGCAGGCCAAGCAAGCCATGGGAAACAATTCAAGTAAGCAGTGCTGCTTTATGCTCTCTGCTTCAGTTCCTACCTCCAGGTTCCTATCCTGCTTGAGTTCCTGCCAGGGCTTCTCTCAATGATAGACTGCAGACTGGATACATAAACCAAATAATCCTTTCCTTTTCAAGTAACTTTTACTGTTTATCACAGCAGTAGAAAGCTAAGTAAATCACCAGGTAATTTTGTCCCTTGATCTGTCTGCAACCTCTTTGACACACGTGCTGCTCCTCCAGGGAACCTCAGTTCACAAGACCAATAAGGAAACCTAACTAGCCTTCCAGTAGCTTTAGAACTAAGTTTTTGTTTTTGTTTTTCTCATCCTATCACCTCCAATGTACGTATTCTGCTACAAGGAGTCAGCACAGCTCCATATACTTGTCAGGCAGCCCAGACTTCCTGGTGTCATAACTCACTCTTTTCTGACCAATTGTCACTCCTTGTGTAGTGTAGGAGGAGTTAGTCTGTGTGGCAGTAGACAGAAAGAGGCAATGGCCAGGATGTGGCTCAAGGCCTGTCTCATAAATGACAAGCATTTCATTTGTAAGAACATAGCCTAATGGGTATATTTAAAATGCAAAGGGGTCTGAGAATAGAGGTGTTGGCTTGCATCCAGGAAGAAAGATGAAAAATACATAGCTTTGTTAGCTTACTAGAAGTTTTTTCTACACTTTCGTTATCCTTCAGTTAAGACAAATCTTCACTTGTGGAAAAAGAGTAAGGGTGTATGTTTGAGGGGTGTCTAGTGCAGCTGAGAATAGGCCAGTGTTACCCACATTTCTCTTGCTGTGTGCAAATACTTTTTATGTTTTCATATCTGTTCAAGTCAACTAGTCAACCTGCTCCCTTCTGGATAGAAAGCTGAGCACTAGTTATTCAGGCTCAGACCTAATGCGATTAGTTCTTTAGTTAGTTTGCCATCCAGCAGAAGAGACAAACACTACAAGTGCTGCAGTAGAATAAAGGACGTGCATGTGTGTTTGCCCATGTATGTGCAAGCGTATGGGTGTGTGCACATATATGTGCATGCATGTGGAGGCCCAAGAACAACCTGGGTGTCATTCCTCAGGAGTCTTGTCTTTTGATATGCTATCTAACAGGCCAGGAGATTACCAAGTAGGTTTGTCTGGAGCGCCGGTGGGGGAGGTGGGGGGTGGGGGGGTGGGGCTGATTATCTCCGCCCCTCCCCCAACTCAGCACTAAAAAGATTTCACCATCATAATGGCCACGATCAAAAACTCAAGTGACAACACATGCTGGAGAGGATGTGGAGAAAGGGGAACCCTCCTCCATTGCTGGTGGGAATGTAAACTTGTACAACCACTCTGGAAATCAATCTGGCGCTTCCTCAAACAACTAGGAATAGCGCTTCCTCAAGATCCAGCTATATCACTCCTAGGCATATATCCAAAAGAGGCTCAAGTACACAATAAGGACATTTGCTCAACCATGTTTGTAGCAGCTTTATTTGTAATAGCCAGAGCTGGAAACAACCCAGATGCCCCTCAACTGAGGAATGGATACAGAAATTGTGGTACATCTACACAATGGAATATTACTCAGCAATAAAAAACAAGGAAATCATGAAATTTGCAGGTAAATGGTGGGAACTGGAAAGGATCATCCTGAGTGAGGTATCCCAGAAGCAGAAAGACACACACAGTATATACTCACTCACATAGACATATAGTATAGGATGAATCTGCTTAAAATCTGTACACTTAAAGAAACTAATCAAGTGGGAGGACTCTTGCTAAAATGCCCAATCCCTATCCAGAAGGGCAAAGGGGATGGACATCAGAAGAAGGAGAGGGCAGGGACCGGTCAGGAGCCTGCCACAGAGGGCCTTAGAAGGGCTCTGCCCTGATGCTGAGACTTATGGCCAACACTTGGGCAGAGTGCAGGGAATCTTATGAGGGGAGTGGGAAATAGTGGGATCTGGAGAGGACAGGAACTCCACAAGGAGAGCAACAGAACCAAGTGGTCTGAGCACAGGGGTCTTTCCTGAGACTGATGGTCCAACCAGGCACCATGCATGGAGGTAGCCTAGGACCCCTGCACAGGTATGGCCCATGGCAGTTCAGTATGCAAGTGGGTTCCATTGTAATGGAAACAGGGACTGTCTCTGACATAAACTGATTGGCCTGCTTTTTGATCACCTCCCGCTGAGGGGGGAGCAGCCTTGCTAGGCCACAGAGGAAGACAATGCAGCCACTCCTGATGAGACCTGATGGACTGGGATCAGAGGGAAGGAAAGGACTTCCCCTATCAGTGGTCTTAGGGAGAGACACAGGTGCAGAGGGGGGAGGAAGGGAGGGATTGGGATGGGAGGAGGGAGGGAACTACAGGGGTATATAAGGTGAATAAAGTGTAATTAATAAAGAATTTAATAAAAAGTGAAAAAAAATGCAAGCACACATCACCATACCAGGCCCTTTGACCTGGGCTCTAAGGATTTAACTCAGGTCCTCGGACCTGCACAGCTAGTATTTTACCGACTAAACCATCTCCCCGGTGCTTAATCAAAGTTCTTGAGGGGGGAAAGTGCATTTGATTTAAAGAATCAACATGTTTCTATTTACAGTTTCCATTAATAATTAAAGTTAGCCTTTTTATTTTCTGCTTACAAATCTTTTCTTTCCTCAAATCATTCCTTGAATGGTGTGGCTGTAGGACCAGCCACTAGCCATTCTATGAGGTCATCACTTTACTAATAGGACTTCTCCAGAGAGATTTGTCACGGTTGATCTGCCACAGGGTTTGCCTCCTTTCCTGGTACAGAGCTTTGAGGGTGTATGCTATAAGGAGTGGTCAGCATGTCCTGTCATGTGACGAAGTCCACCACCAGCTGCTGCGATGGAACAACGCTTGCAGAGAGAAACAGAGGTAGGAGGTAGTGGCTCCAAGAAAGATTACCTGTCTTTAATTTTTAGCGTCCCCAGGTTAGAGATAGGAGCCAATGCAACCCCTTTCTTCATTAAACCTCATTTGCAACCAAGAGTCCTAACTGATTCGGAAACAGACATCATGCTTTTAAGGAAGAATTTCTTTAGGAATATAATTATTTCTAACTCCTGAGTTAAAGGGAAAATAAAACAGTACTATCTAAAATGGAAAGAAAGGAATGTAAATAGTTTAAACAACTATATGCAGGCTAAATGCACAGCAACAGGTCTGAAAATCTGTTCCAAATCTGAAAATTCAACAAAAGCTATTCAAGAGGCAAAGAAATGTAAATTAGTCACTCAGATTTTAAAAGTAGGGTTTAATTTTACACGAAGTGTGGAGGCCTGCTATTCTTGCCTCTGTGCTAAACTCTATTTTTATGTAGTGTCAAAAAATGATTCAGTCTCACATACTGGGCTTCTAAAATGTTACTATTATGATGATGGCTGGAGCAAACAGATGTAACAACATTTAAGTCTGCAATTCTTCAGCCTGAATTAGCTGAACCATGCAAGTATTAAATTTAATACTATGTTAAAATGAAAAAACTGGAGTTGAACCTTGAGGTACTTATACATGTGCATGTTCATTGGATTCTTTACAGATATGCATTATATATTGAGTGTGTCTACTCTGCCTGCTTCTCCCCTATTTCCTCCCACCTCGCTATTCTCACCTCCCATTAGCCCTACTTTATTCTAGATTTTTCAACTTCTACTTTCATTTAGTGTGATGATACAGTCTTTATGTGACGGCATTAAATCTATTGATATCCACAAACAAAGGGAGATAACCACAAATGAGGACAGACATTTAATATTCATTTTTCGGAGACATTTAATATTCATTTTTCGGAGACTGACTTAATTTACTTCATGTGATTTTGTTCCCCCAGTTTCATCTACTTTCCAAAATTGACACAACTTGATTCTTCTTTATGGCTGAAAAAGATTTCCTTGCGTATGTAAACCATATTTCCTCTCCATGCTTCAGTTGTTGGACACATGTTGTTTACATTACTTCACTACTGTGAACAGTGCTTCGGTAAACATTGATGAGCAAGCATCTGCACAATAGGACTGTGACATGGAGATCCTGCAGCTTTGGATCGACCTCATCTACTCCAGCGGCTCATAGATGGGGTAGATGTTGGAATGGGCCAACTCACAGCCCTGGATGTGGGCCGGGTGGTAGCTGAGTTGGTCAGCCCACCAGCTCTCCCGAGCCCACACCACCAGGCCCAGCTCCTGTAGAGGAATTTTAATCCAGCAACGTGCAAGAGATCTCTAGCAAGAGATCACATCCAAAGACCTTCTTTGGTCTTTGTGGTCTGGCTGGAATCCAGACATGCCCTTTGTACACACCTTTAATCTCAAACAATGAAAGTAAGGTTAGTTTATAGAAGGACACAGCCATGTTTGAAAGTGGTGGCTAATTGAGAGGCAGACGAAGTGACAAAGCAAAGAAAGATTTGACAGAATGAATCAGAGATAGTATACATCCAAGAACAGGACAGGAAAGAGAGGCTACTTAAGAGCAGTGCAGAGGGAGAGAAGAGGTGTTTGTTTTTTGTTTTGCACCAAGAGTTTCCTACTGGGACAGTTTTACGCAGAGACAGGTTACAGAGAGAACAAGATAGACACTGGCGAAGTCAGACTGAGTCTGAGAATGAGAGGAAGCCAGAGGATTACAACATATTGCCAGAATTAGAGGCCAGGCAGAGTGATTCAGTCAGAAAATAAGGAAAGCCAGTTTGAATCAGTCTGCTTGGAGAGGAGTTGAACCAGCTGGTGAGAGTTCAGGAAGAGCTAGAAAGTTTGGGGAATGACTCTCCTCTCATCCCTTATCGGAGGAAATAAAAGCAATACTTACCAGCTCTCCTGCACTGGCCAGGTGGAGGCAGGGCCAGTTGTCTCACACCCATTCGCCTTTGTGACTCGGGCATCATTTTGCCTGAGTCCCATCCCTCCTCATCACCTAATCATGGCCTCCTTTCTAAATATAGTATAGCTACACTTACAGCTGTTTACATATCTGCATGTAAGCATAGATTAGATATACATATGAGGGAAAAAGAAAGAAACTGAGATTGAGTGACCTCATTAAACAATATAAATTCTAAGTCCATCTATTTTCAAGCAAATACCTTTTTAACATCAATTGAGATGGTTGTGTGGTTTCTGCCATTAACTGTCTATGTGGTGTATTGCATTTACTATTTTACATATATTGAACCAACTTTGCCTCTCCTGTAAGAAGCCTACTAGGTCATAATATATAATCTTATTATGTTCCTGAACTAACTTGACAAGTATTTTTATTGATAGTTCTTATATCAATGTTCATCAAAGAAATTGGTTTGTACTTTTCATTTATTTGTTGTCATATGCTTACCCTGTTTGGGTATCAGAATAATAGCACCTTTGTAGAATGAATTTCAAGGTGTTCCTTTTCTTTACCTTTTGTAGAAATAGTTAAAAAGAATTGGCATGAGATGTTCCTTAAAAATTGAGCAGAATTCAGTAGTGAGTTCACCCCAGCCCTGGGTTTTTCTGTGAGGAAAACTTAAAGTTTTGATCCTGTTGCTTTTAATGGGTTTGTTATGTTATTTGTAGTTTCCAGATTTGATTTTGGTAAATAATGCACATTTAAAAGTCTATCAGTTTTATTTCCTTTTTTTTCTAGAGTAAATTTTCAGGGATATTCTGTGTATCATTGGAGGTTAAAAATAAAGCATATAAGGTCAAATAGGTCCTGATACAATAATAGTAAGGGATTTCAGTATCCTATTCTCATATTCCGATATGTCTTTCAAACTAAAAATGAGCAAAGAAACTTAAGAGCTAAAATATACTATGTATCACTGGAGTTAATAAATATATGCAGAATATTCCACCTTACAGAAAGGAGTATATATTCCCTCTCCAGCCCCATGGTACATAGGACCTTCATAATTGACCATAGCAAAGAACACAAATCAACTATCAACAAATTACTGAATACTGAAATAATTCCTCATTTCTTAGCTGATCACAATGGAATAAAAGCAGATATCCATGAGAGATTCTAAAACTCTGAACATAATTGGAAATGGAACAGTACATTTTTTGGATTTACAATGGGCTATCCAATGAATCAAAGAAAATATTTAAAAATTTCTAGAAAAACCGAGTGAAAATGAGAACATGACCTTCAGGAACCTTTGGGACACAGCCAGGGCAGGCACAAGAGGACAGTACATAGCAATAAGATTTTGCATTTAAATAAACAGTCTGAGGATGGTGCCCATCAAGAGTCTCCTAAAAAGAAATCAGCCAGTTCCAAACCCAGTAAGAAATAATAAAAAATGGAAAAGAAATTAAAGAAATAGAGACTAAGAAAGCAATACTCAAAAGAAACTAAACAAAGAATTAGTTCTTGGAAAAGGTTTATAAAGTTGATAAACCTTTAGCCAAAAGAAAAAAAAGAGGGAGGAAAAAAGTCAGAAATAAGCAAAATTAGAGATTAAGTATGTGTGTATACACTAGACAGACTCTTATTACTCTTCTAAAAAGAATGAACAGCTGGCATTTAGAAACTTTCAGATGATATGCTTATCTTCTTGATACAGAAACATCAACCATGTTTAACCTCATTCTGAATGTATTGTTAAGTTTTTAAAAATTAATTTTTTATTAATTACAGTTTATTCACTTTGTATCCCAGCTGGAGCCCCCTCCCTTATCCCTTCACAGTCTCACCCCCTCCCTCATCTCCTCCCATGCCCATCTCCAAGTCCACTGACAGGAGAGGTCCACCCCTTCTATCTGACCCCAGCCTATCAGGTCTCATCAGGACTGGCTGCATTGTTTTCCTCTGTGGCCTGGTAAGGCTGCTCCCCCATCAGGGGGAGGTGATCAAAGAGCCAGTCACTGAGTTCATGTCAGAGACAGTCCCTGTTCCCATTACTAGGACACCCCCTTGGACACTGAGCTGCCATGTGCTACATCTGTGCAGGGGTTCTAGGTTATCTCCATGCATGGTCCTTTTTTTGGAGTATCAGTCTCCTAAAAGACCCCTGGGCCCAGAAATTTTCGGTTCTGTTGCTCTCCTTGTGGAGCTCCCGACCCCTCCAGGTCTTTCTATCTCCCGCTTCTTTCATAAGATTCCCTGCACTCTGCCCAAAGTTTGGCTATGAGTCTTAGCATCTGCTTTAATACCCTGCTGGGTAGAGTCTTTCAGAGGCCCTCTGTGATAGGCTCCAGTCCTGTTCCCTGTTTTCTCCCTCTTCCCATGTCTGTCCCGTTTGCCTTTCTGAATGAAGGTTGAACATCTTAACCAGGGTCCTCCTTCTTGATTAGCTTCTTTAGGTGTACAGATTTTAGTATGCTTATCCTATATTATATGTCTAATATCCATTTATAAGTGATTATATATCACATGTGTCTTTCTGCTTCTGGGATACCTCACTCAGGATGATCTTTTCTAGATCCCACCATTTGCAAATTTCATGATTTCCTTGTTTTTAATTGCTGAGTAGTATTCCATTGTGTAAATGTACCACAATTTCTGTATCCATTCCTCACTTGAGGGACATCTGAGTTGTTTCCAGATTCTGGCTATTACAAATAAAGGTGCTACAAACATAGTTGAACAAATGTCCTTGTTGTGTACTTGAGCATATTTTGGATATTTGCCTAGAAGTGCTATAGCTGCATCTTGAGGAAGCACTATTCCTATTTATCTGAGAAAGCACCAAATTGATTTCCAAAGTGATGTACAAGTTTACATTCCCACCAGCAATGGAGGAGAGTTCCCCTTTCTTCACATCCTTTCCAGAATGTGTTGTTACTTGAGTTTTTGATCTTAGCCATTCTGATAGGTGTAAGGTGAAACCTCAGGGTTGTTTTGATTTGCATCTCCTTGATGACTAAGGAGATTGAGTATTTCTTTAAGTGTTTCTCTGCCATTTGATATTCCTGTATTGAGAATTCTGTTTAGCTCTGAATCCCATTTTTTAATTGGATTACTTGGTTTGTTGGTGTTTAACTTCTTGAGGTCTTTATATATTCTGGATATTAGCCCTCTGTCAGATACAGGGTTGGTGAAGATCCTTTCCCAATCTGTAGGCTGTCGTTTTGTTCTGATGACAGTGTCCTTTGCTTTATAGAAACTTTTCAGTTTCATGAATTCCCAATTATTGCTGTGATCTTAGAGCCTGTGCTGTTGGTATTCTTGAATGATAGACACAATATTGAGTTTAATAATAATATATAAAGTTGATTGGGAGACATTTAAAATTTGTTTTAAAATTTTAATTATCCTTAGTGTGGTGGTGTGAATAAGAATTGCCTCTATGAGTTCATGTATTTGAATAAGTGGTCGGCAGTTTGTAATTTTGTTTAGGAAGGATTAGGAGGTATGGCCTTGTGGGGAGGTGTGTCACTAAAGGTGGGCTTTGAGGTTTCAAAAGCTCACATCATGCCCAGTCAGCTCTTTCTCTCCCTGCCTCCTGCTTATGGGTCCTGGTATAAGACCTTAGCTGCTATTCCGGCATCAAGCCTGTCTATCTGCTGCTATGCTCCCCACCGTGATGGTCATGGAGTCTACCTCCCTGGAACCATGAGACTCAAATTAAATGCTTTCTTTTATAAGTGTCCTTGGTCATGGTATTTTTAAAATAACAATAAAAAGACAGTTAGCATGGATCATAAAAATACCAACAATAAGAAGTAGGTGCCATGATGCACATTTCTAATCAAACGCACAGAAGGCTAAGGCTGGAAGACGGCTAAGAGTTCAAGGCCATCTTGAACTCAGAGCAAGTCAGAGGTAAGCCTGGGCATCTTAACAAAACTTCATCTCATAAAACAAACAAACAATAAATAAAACACACACATACACACATACCAAAAACACATACCCCAAATACAAAAACCAAACATTATTTTTTATTGCATTTTCAAAGACAGCTCTAAGTCACTCAGATGAAAATGCTGTTTCAAATCCAATTCTGGCTTTTATACAGTTTTTACCTGCTTGCACTAATGATGTGGGTTCTTGTAGTTTGACAGGGCTTTCCTGGCTCCTGGTGACCTTAACTTGGAATATTCAGGATCTGGACAATTAATTGGCACTACAACTATCCAAGCCAGTGGGTTCTGAGTTATTTGTTTCACCCCCCCAAGAATAATAATGGAATGTGAAGAGGGAGGAAGCAGAAAATTGAAATATTGAATTATTAGTAAAAATTGAATTATAAAGGAAAAGAAAGAAAGACCTCCTGAGAGTGGGAGGGGCTCCAAGGGAAGAATACACCAGGTTGTTCAGCCTAACTGGCTTTTGTGGAACTTATGGTGGTAATTGGATAGATACTTAGTAATCTGTATTGAAATCTGGCATCTTTTAGTGTTTTCATGCCTGAGACAGTAAGGAATCACACTTGCTGTGAAAACCCACTCAGCTCAACCAGATAGTTACTTCTCCACTCTTGAGAGGAACTCATGGTGACTAACTTGCATCTACTGCAGATTTCTCCTGTCCTGGGTAGAGGAAGATATCTCCTGTCTTGCTAATGATGGATGCTTCGTGGGGAATACTCTAAAAGCTTCTTCTCCATCAGACCAGTTCAGAATCCACTTGGTGCTTCAGTAATTAGATAGATTTGTGAGATCACAAGTGATCCCACCAAAGTTAAGACTTACCTGCAAGCAATGACTACCCCTGACCTTCTGCTCTTTTGCCAGATGCTCTGGGTACCCTCCCCACCAGCCCCTTCTTAGAGACAGACATCTCCCTTCCCTTCTTTTCCTTTCCCTCCTCGCTCCTCCCCCTCCCTTTGCCTTCCCTTCCTTCCCTCCCTTCCTTATACCCTTTCTTCTCTTCCTTTCCAAATGTAATGTATACAGTGTTTTTAAGAAAACATGAAAACATATAATTTTGATTTGATCTTGTAGAGTAAAACAAAGAACAGAGAAAGGGTGAGCTGGAGGGTAAATTTTTCCCCTTGGGGGGTTGAGAGGAAGGGTAGGAAACAGGTCAGGAGATGTGGCCGGTATAGTCCTTGTCTGAACACAGAATGCAGAAATTACTGTTCACTGCCTGTTAATTTGTATTGAGTGGCACAGAAGAGATAAAGACTCCTTTGGTCTCTTCCTGGTCACACATGATCAAATAGATCACATAAATGAGACAAGCCAGAGATACAGATCACAGGAGATAGTTTAGAACAAAACTCATTGCTCATTTGACCACATAGCTAATGAAACAAAGGTCTGTAGGAAGAGTTGTTACTGTCTGAAGTTAAAATATGTATAAGTGTTACAGTTTAAAGTTAAAATAATTTCACTTGAAATGACTTGTTCACGTCTGAAAAGGCATTTGAACTATATAATTTAACCTCCTCAAAAGCACAGTCAGTTACATTGTTATCACTGCTTTACCTAAGAGTCAACCGGTACAAAGAAATGTTAAGTGTTCATTTTCCCAAAGCAGAGAGTGGCAGAAACAGATGTGGAGTCAATACTTTTAATCACCCAGTGTTCCCTATAATGCCTGTGTTTTCTGTAATTAGAGACTGAGCTAGTATGTAATGGGTGATATTGTTTCTTCTTCAAGTCTGAAAATGCCAAGATAAGAAACAATAAGATTTGCGTATTTTCAATTCTTCTGCAAGTTAATTTAAATCCACAATTAGATTCTTCTCTTAGTAATAAAAGGAAGCTCTGAAGACGCGAGCAGACGTTTCAGTGGTAGAGAAATAGGATTCTTTGGAAGGCTGTTGCTGCAGCACACACAGTTCAGAATCAGAAGCTCTGTAGATGAAGTTCAGTTTACTTAAATTTGGCAGTGCTGTGAGAAGAGTAGGAAGAGGAGAATTAATGTGAATGGACTTAAAACTGCTTAAGGAAATGAAAAACGAGAGGGCACTATTTGTATAAGCAGCTATTTGTGCAATAACAACAACGAAAAAGCACAACTGCACCTTGTGGCTAGTGGCTGGAGACATGCATTAACAGGGAAGGGACCGCAGAGGCTTGCAGAAGCCTAAGTCCCTGTGGATGCTTTGCTTTCGAGCAGTATCAGCCATTTCAGAAGCGCGAGTCCTTGCAGCACAGGCAGGCTCTCACGCTGGCCGACCAGAGCAGCAGCCATATATATATATATATATGGATATCAGCATCAGTAGTAATAGCTTCTGACTGCTCGTGGCCTCTGGCTTTGGACCAACACAGCTTCAATGTGCTAACTCATTTAACACCTACAATTCCTCTTACAGGAGTGAGTATTCTGTTTCCAAGGGTACTAGCATTTGTTGCTGTGGTCAGAACAATTCCAAAGAAGAGGAGACTCATTCACCATTGGTGAGAGTTCAGTCCATGGTAGATTAGCCTGATGTGCTTGGGCAGAAAATCATGGTGGTAACATTGTGTATCAGAGGACCTTGTCTTCATTGTGATAGACAGGAAGCTGAGAGAGGGGAATACATAGCAACAGGACAGGTGGAGTCCCACTAATGACTTATTCTCTAGAGTTATTGTCATCCCTGTCTCCCACTTCCTCCAACTAGATCCACTACCTGCCTTTCAGGACAGCCTAGCAATGCCACCATATTATTTATTCATTGCAGGAAGTAAATCCATCGATTAGGTCAGTGCCTTCAGAAGACAGTCATGTCCAAAAGCTCTTTATCTAGCAATCAAACTTCTAATCTATGAGCCTGTGGGGGATGTTTCATAGTCCGGCGATAACATAAGGCTTTGCAGCTGGTTGGGGCATGTGTCCTTGTTTTCAAGTTTAAAATTAGCTTCAGCTAGAATTTGCTCGTGCCAACAGAAACTGGTACAGTGGACAGAGTGTCATTGCCATATCTCCGTAGTGTTGGTTCCTGCTTCTAATGGGGTTCCATGGTAATAGTCCCAGTGCCGTTAATATCAGCAAACATTAGTTTTCTTAATGCATAGACCCCCCCCCCCCCGCCACAGCCATTACATCACTGAGTCTCAATAAAGCTGCAGCCCTGTGCCTGGAGCACCAGCAGAGTGTGCTGACGTCAGCCTGACATGTTTCCTGAAGCTTGGGGACGGTAGGGGTGGCGATGTACTCTGTATATAGGAGCAGTTCAACTACCCATACGGGACTGCAGATTTCACACGTCCCCTTCCTGGCTTTGCCCCTGACTTCTTCCTGCTCTGAGGTCTGGTGTCTAGCTGCCAATGGCCTAGGGCTCAGCTCGTAGCTCAAAGCTTTATCTAAGTATCTCAAAGAACACAGCAGCACATAGCATTTCCTCTTATCACTGCCTCAAAACTGCCTCAATCCCAACTTCACCAGATCTCGGGCAGAATTTTCTGACTCCTGGGGCTTTCCTTTTTCCCAGCAATAATTTTTACCAACTCTAGGAACTGTGAAAATATACCTGTTATCCTGTTGATCTTTCCATCTGCCAGGGCAGACCCTCATATTCACCAGGAAGTGTATTTTTTTTCACCTCTACTTGGTCAAAATTGTACTTCTCATTTCCCTCCTTTTGAAATCTCCCTCAATAAAGACTTTTTTTTCTATTTTTATTCGTTTCTTTTTGTGTGGGTGTGTTCACGTGTGTGAGCGCTGGCACACAGATCTCATGGTGTGCCTATGGACGTCAAAGGACAGCCTTGGGCACTGGTCTCTCTCCACCTTGCTGATGAGGAACTTTCCAATCCCTGCATTTTCTTTGTCTTCTCAGCCTGAAGCCAGCCAGCCCCCGAGCATACGGCGCTTAGTCATCACGGTCAGGTATAATTATGGCCCATGCCTGTCCTATTCTTTCTGCTGGCACCTGTTTGAAACCTTCTCGGCTCCTCACTGTGTATTTAAGTCTCAGCTTCAGCATGGTGCCTGATACCCAGAACAAACAGAACCAACTGGCTGCCATCCCCTTCCTGCTCTTTTGGTAGATGGGACAGGTTGGCAGGAAATTAGCCTTCTCAGCAGAACACAGAGCCATCCTGGCTGGACGGTGACTGAGCTGCCTCCAGCTCTGAAGCAGCCTACTGAAGTTGTCCCAAGCACAAACTCCATCATCTGCTTAGCTGTGAGACTCAAGGCAAATAACTCCCCAGTACCTTCATTTATTCCCTGCAGTGGTGCAGTCATAAAGCCTATCTTCTAGGTAGGGCAAGTGAGCCCAGACAGAGTTAGAAGGCAGGCTCTGCTCAGCAGGCACTCTATGTTTGATCAGCACTGCTTTTCTGTCATAGGCATCACAGCTGTCCTCAACAGTATGTTGTGTGGTCCTATTGTTGTCAGAGACATTCATGGTATTTAGTGGAGAAGGCATTTATTTACTCTTCTAGCCAAGGGGCTTTCAGACTGCTCAGGAAGGGGGTTTAGCACTACATGGAGAGAAGGGAGATTCTGCCCTCTGATGCTGTGTGGTGTGCCATTGGGGCTTAGAAGATGGCCTTTTTCTTAGATGGGAGAGCAAGGTGGTGCATGGTGCTGAATCTCTGCAGCTCTTTTGACTAATTGTTATTTGTTGCAATGATGGCAATGGTTTATTACTTGACATCTGCTTTTATTTCGTAAAAGAAGCATTTTTTATTGAATAATCATGACTTTCACACTATGCGCCTTCAGAAATCTCAAAATCAAAAGAAAGCAATTTATAATAAATCAATAAAAAACCCCAAAAGAAAGCAATTTTATTTTTTCTTAAGTCTGGACCCTCACTGGGTTTTCATATTAATATTTGGCTCTAATAGCTAACTACACTCATTTGTGCTCCGGCACGAATACAAAAATATATAGTTTCTTATTCATTCCTTGAACCGAACCTCTAGCGAGCATAATTTCATTCTTTTTAATGGCTGAGTAATGTTCCATTGTGTACAGATACCACATTTTCTTTATTCATTCATCTGTTGAGGAACAACTAGGTTGTTTTCCTTTATTGCCAAATAAAGTAACAATGAACATGGTCAACCAAGTGTCTCTGTGGTAGGATGAAGCATTCCAGTAATGTACTGAATAGGTATGAAGAGAACAGACAATTTTCGTCTCTACTTAAGTTGTTTTTGGCTATGGGCTCACTGTAAACTGCTTTTCTTAGATTGAAATATGTCTTTTGTATCCCTAATCTCTTCGGGACTATTATTATGAAGGGGTGTTGGATTTTGTCCAAGGCCTTCTCTGTGTCTAATGAGATGATCATGTGGGTTTTTTTTTTCTTTCAGTTTGGTGGAAAACATTTATCTATTTACATCTGTTAAACCATCCCTGCATCTCTGTGATGAAGCCTATTTATCATGGTGCATGATCTTTTTGATGTATTATTGGATTTGCATCTATGCTTATAAGGAAAATTGGTCTGTAATTCTCTTTTCTGGGTCTTTATGTGCTTTGAATCAGGGTAACTGTGGCCTCAAACAATGAACTGGACAATGATTCTCCTATTTCTATTTTGTGAAATAACTTGTAGAGTATTGTCATACTGTCATTAACTTTTCTTTGAAAGTCTGATATAATTCAGCAATAAGACCATCTGGCCCTGGGTTTGTTTATTTGTTTGGGAGACTTTCAATGTCTGCTTCTATTTCACTAGGGGTTAGAGTCTGTTTAAATTACTTATCAGATCTTCCTGTAACTTTGGTACATTGTACCTATTGGGAAAATTGTCTTTTAGATTTTCCAGTTTGGTGGAATGTAGGTTTTTCAAGTATGTCCTTATGATTTTCTGAATTTCCTCAGTGTCTGTTATTATATCCCCCTTTTCATTTCTAATTTTGTTAATTTAGATATTTTCTCTTCACATTTTCATTAATTTGAATAAGGATTTTGTGGGGCACTGCTGGGTAAGGTCTCCGAATAGGCGGTTATTTGCACTCGGGCTATGATGATAGACTTCCTTTTCTCAATAGGGTTCTAAAGCAATCTCCCCTGATCTGGGTGACCCTGGGTCTTGTAAAGAGCTAAGGCACATAGCCCTCAGGGCAGATTACAGGCCTGACCCTTCCCTGATAAGGAAACTGTTCTAGCAAGCATCCAGGAATTCCTAGGAAAACCCCACCCTGCTAAGGATCTTAGTACAGCAGTGACCATACTTGGAGAATTCCCGTTCTCCTCATAGCATAATTAAGTACTGAATTTTCCTTCTTGTGATGGGACCATTAAGTATCCCTGGCTCCCTGACCGCAGTGAATCAAACACATTCATCCTCGAAATCCCTCTCTCTTCCTAGGTTTTTTATTGCTCTTGAGTTCACACAAATAAAGGTAAACTTTCTCACTGAAAGACCATCTGAAACTTCTCATTATCTTCTTGCCAGGCCTCATCTCACCGGGCCTGTCCTGCTGCCAGCTGGGCCTGGCCCTCCCCTCACCAGTCCTGGTGAGCAGCTCAGGTGTGGACTTTGGCCAGGACCTCTGCCATACTTAGCACTGCAGCTTAACCAAGATCTGTGTAGCACTTTGGTATGCCACAGGCTTTGGACCGCTTGCGCTTTCATTGCCACAAGCAATGGCATGCTAAAAGAGCAAACATTGTGGCTCTTTCCCACTGTAACACTGGGGAAACTTTTCCACAGCCAGGTTTAGCACACTCAGGCGTCACCCTAAAGCACTTTAGCTTCCCTTGAGAAAAACGTAAACCCCGTTGTCCATCTGGAAGCTGAGCTTCAGGACCCAGCTGAGATCCAGGCCAACGCTGAACAGGTGGACAGGACTTGTC
Organism: Pachyuromys duprasi; assembly: GCA_028658305.1. Lineage (NCBI taxonomy): Eukaryota > Metazoa > Chordata > Mammalia > Rodentia > Muridae > Pachyuromys > Pachyuromys duprasi. The sequence continues at coordinate 2,900,009 of CM053760.1, forward strand.
CACCTTCTTGATTTTCTCAAAAGAACCAACTCTTTGTTGCATTGATTCTTTGAATATTTTTTCTGTTTCTACTTTATTTATTTCAGTCCTGAGTTTATTCTTGCTGTCTACTCATTTTGGGTATGATTTCTTCTTTTTTGTTCTAGAGTTTTCAGGTACGATTTTAAGTTACTAGTGTAAGATCTTTCCAATTTTTTTATTAGGCATCATATTCCATAAGTTTGATATGATATGTTGTGGTTTCATTTTAATGAAATTCTAGAAAGTCCTTAATTTTTCTTAATTTCTGTTTTATCTGTTTTTTAAAATTTAATAGTGAGTTGTTCAGTCTCTGCAAGTTTGTATGCTTTCTGTTGCTGCTGCTGCTGATATCCAGCTTTAATACATGGTGGTCTGATAGGATGCAGGGAGTTCTTTCTTTTCTTTCTGCCTTTTTTTTTTCTATTTTTGGAGACTTGCTTTTTATCAGAGTATGTGGTCAATTTTGGAGAAAGTTCCATGAGGTGCTAAGAAGAAGATATATTCTTCTGTGAAACGTTCTATACCTGTTGTGTCCATTTGGTTTACAACACCAGTCAGCTCCAGTAAGCTCTGTTTAGGTTTTTGTTTGGGTAACCTGTCTATTGATAAGACTAGAATACTGAAGTTTTTCCTTATCAGTGTGTGTGGGTCAATATGTGATTTTAAATTATAATAGTGTTTCTTCTAGAATCTTGGGCCCTTGTGTTTGGTGCATACATGTTGAGAATTGCAATGTCCTCTGGCTGGATTGTTCCTTTGGTGAGAATATAGAGTCCTTCTCTATCTCTTCTCATCAGTTTTGGTTTGAAATTTATTTTTTTCAGGTATTAAAATGGCAACAAAAGCTTGTTCTTTTTCATGGAATATCTTTTTCTATCCTTTTACCCTGAGGTAGTGTCTATCCTTGGTGTTAAGGTGTGTTCCTTGGTTTCAATAAAAGGATGGATCTTGTTTTCACATCCACCTTGTTAGTCTGTGTCTTATTATTGGGGAATTAAGGCCATTAATGCTGAGAAATATTAGTGATCAGCATTTATTGATTTCTGTTATTTTGTTGTTGTTTTGGTGATGGTGGTGGCGGTGGTGGTGGTGTGTGTTTCTCCTCTTTTGATTTGATGGTCTGAGATTATTTATTGCATGTGTTTTTTTCAGATGTGGAGTCTTTTTAGGTTTGAGTCTTCCTTGGAGTGTGTTCTGTAGGGCTGGACTTGTAGATACATATTGCTTAAATTTGGCTTTATCATGGAAAGTGTTACTTTATCTACTGGAAGTTTCCCAGATGTGACATCAGGAGTTGATGTTAGGGGTTCTCTTAGAGTCTGGAATAGGAATCTCAGAGGTAAGCCACAGAATACAAAAAAATGGAAGACAGAATCTTAGGCATTGAAGACACAACAGAGGAAAATGTTAAATACAAAACCTCCTGGCACAAAACATCCAAGAAATATGGGACACTACAAAAAGACCAAATCTAAGAATAGGAATAGATGGAGGAAAAGAAACCCAGGTCAAAGGCACAGAAAACATTTTCAACAAAATCATAGAAGAAAATTAATTTCCCTTACTTAAAGAAGGAGATGCCTATGAAAGTACAAGAAGCATACAGAATACCAAGTAAAGAAAAGAAATTCCCTTGACACATAATAATAAAAACACTAATTGTACAGAACAAGGAAAAAAATATTAAAAAGCTGCAAGGGAAAAAGGACCAATTAACTTATAAAGGCATACTAGTTAGAATTGCACCTGACTTCTTAATGAAGGCTGTAAAAGCCAGAAAGGCCTGGACAGATGTGTTGCAGGTAAACTGAAGCTGGCAAACCTGTTTGGTCACACCCAGGCTTCCGCAGATCCCAAGACAGTTTACCTTCCACCGTGAAATGCAGCTGCTTGCTCACAACTGTGCCTGCGTCCTCCCTTTTAGAGTGAGTACTCTGTGCTCTAAGGTAACCTGTTTCTCAGTGATGGATGAAAGAATTGTTCCCTACTAACTTAGCAGGGAAGAATCTGCGAAGTTGTTGACACCTCCTTGGTGTCACAGATAAAATATTTGGTATTATAGAGACTTAGCTGTCAAAATAAAGAGACTACTTGGACAAAGCAGACACTCCTCATAGGGTTCTGTCCTAATCTGTTTTCGTTGGCCTTGTTCATAGGAATTCTGGTTCAGGCACATACTTTACTTTCTTGCAGTCATTTTAGAAGTCTTCTTGGCACACTTTGAAAATAATTCAAATATCTGCATTTTGACTGGAATGACAAACATGCAAAGAAACATGTAATCATGAGTACATGTGTCTAAAAGCCTAAATGGTGAAAACTAAGACATTTTATTACTTTAAGTTTTGGCCACATGCTCATGTGTGTGATAACTAGATTCATACCAAAATTAGAGAGGGTTAGTAAATAAAATTTTTTAGAGAGTACTATTTTTTTGACTAATCTGTGGTGTCGGGTCCTAAGATATCAGGCTACAATTTAAAATGCTCAAGTCCCTCATCACCACATTCAAGCTAATCCTAAACTAGGGTGCAAACTGATACAACTATTGTTGGATCAATTTGGATATTTCTCAAAAATATTCAAAAGAAAACAACCATAGGACCTAGCGATTTCACTCCTGAGCCAGAGAACTCCACCATACCCTACTGTGGAGATGTGCACCCTCATCTTTATTGCTGGCTTATTCAAAGAATAAGCAAAGAATCAGAATAAACTGATAATGGATGGATGGATAGTGAAGAAGGGGTATATATAAAAATGAAGTATTACTTACTCTGCTCCAAAGATAAAGGAAGTTAAAAATATGCAGGAACAGATAGACCATTACAAAAAAACAAAAACAAAACAAAACAAAACAAAACTGAATGCAATGCAAACAATAAAAATTCTTTGCTGTGAAGCCCAACCCCAATGCAGGCAAAACAGTCTTTACACATAGGGCTCAAGAATCACTGTGGAAGAAGGGGTCATCAGAAAAAAACAGAGGGCTAAGGATGTGTCTCCTAGGAACATCAGAAGCCACACCAATAAAGTCTCACCAACATGACTGCCTAACGTGAGCTGAGCAAAAGACGACTGTGATAGACATGCTAACACTGACAGGGAAAAGCCCAGGAAGCCTCAACCCTACACAAAGAAATACAGGCAGCTAAGGAAGGCTGACGGTGAGAGGAAAAAAAAACCTTCCCCAGGGTCAAAAATACCAATTAGTTATTTGATACTAAATGGTTAACTCTGAAAATATACATACGTGTAACATTATTACTGACTGAGCAGGATGTACTTATGTACTTCAGACTATACATACATGTTATATACCTATATATGTATGTAACAATTGGTATAAAAATATTTAAAAAATGAAAGAAATCATGGAAAGGTGTATGACAATGTTTGAAGGAATAAAAGAGAAGGGGAAGTAATATAATTATATTAAAATATCAAATAATAAAAGAAATAATTTTAAAATTACAGAAGAATGTGCTATACTTAGAATGTATACTAGTAACTGAAGTCACACAATTTTAGAAGGAAAATATACATAGATACTCTCTCTCTCTCTAGCTGTCTTAGAGTTTCTGTTGCTGTGGAGAGACACCATGACCATGGTGTTTATAAAAAAACATTTAAATGGTGGACTAAATCAAAGGTTTAGTTTGTTATAATTATGGTGGCACATAAGCAATGGTACTGGAGAGGGAGCTGAGAGTTCTTTATTCAGGTCTGCAGGCAACAGCAAGAGATTGAGACACTGGCCTGGCTTGAGCATCTGAAACTTCAAAGGCCAAGTCCAGTGATGCACTTCTTCCAACAAGGCCATACCTCCTGGTCATGCTATTGCCATGGGCCTATGGGAGCCATTTTCATTCAACCCACCGTACAAGCCAATTTCATAAATATGTGTATACAATGTATTATGTATTGTATATGTTATCACATAAAATAGTATATTTATAATATAAGATGTTACATATTGATATATTATATATTAAATATATAATATAATGTTATATTATAATATATTAATATACAAAATTTACATATTATATAATATTATGCTGTATGATAAGCCAACTATATACAATATAAAATATAATATATTAACAAATGTACATGTGGATATAACATGGAGTAAAAAAGAATAAGAAAGACTGACTATAAGGTCACCAGGAACAAATGAATGTAAGCAATGGACATGAGTTGAAAGAGAATGTAAAGATAATTGCTTTTATAATTGCTGTAATGTATTTTGTGTTTGATGGTTGATAAGTAGATTAAAAACATAGTCAATGATAATTTTCATGTGATGCTTGCACAACTTTCATCCTGAGTAACTATTCTAACTGTGTAGAAGACCAACTTTTAGTTGTCCAAAGCCAGTGTGTCTAGCGAGTCTCTGTTAACATCTTCAGCAATTAGGACCAAATAGCTTCTGATGAGCATTGGCAATGTCAAGAGCAGGTACAGTGGACTGGACACTAGAATTTTCTTTTCACTCAACAGAACATAGGCATCTTCAAATTCACATTTTTGACCTCTTTATGTATTAATAAAATATATCCTCTCTCAAACTCCATTCCTTCAATAATTTCTAAATCATCATTCAGGGTTTTCTCTGTGCTTCACTGTGAAGATTCTCTTTCTTCTAACCACATTCACTGCATCAGACATGATGTTTCCAGTGTCTCTGTCTCCATTTGCAGAAATCATAAGCAACCTGAGCAATTTCCTTAGGGGTTGTCAGGTTTCGACTGTTTTTGTTGTTGTTGTTTTTAAGTTCAGCAATTATAGCATCAACAGCTAACCTCACGCTGCTCCTGAATCTTACTGTAGTCACATCTTGCTGACCTTCTCAAAGCCCTCCTTGGCGACAGACCTTGCCAGAACAGTGGCAGTGGAGGTGCCCCCCACCCCAGCCTCTTCATTTGTGTTACTGGCAACACTTTGAACAGGTTTAACTTCTATATTTTTATTTAACTATCCTTTAAATCAATTAATTTGAAACAGTGACCCCATTTTTCTTACTTGAGGAATTCTACAACTCTGTTCATTAATCAGTGTTCTTCCCTTTTACCCCATTGTAACATCTACAGCATCAGCTGAAAGTTCTGTAATTTGAAGCAATAAGGTTCAGGCATCCACACTAAATTTTGCATCTTTGGCATAGGATGGAGTAAGGTGAGAATTCAGTGTCCCAGACACTGGTTTCATTTGGCAAAGGACAGTAAGTAGTAGATGTATTTCTGTAGAGGTGGGATGAGGAGGGGGAGTTAGCAAGGTAGGCCATCAGCACGGAGTGAAAAGATGTCTCCTTTGAATCATGTACTTTAACCGTTAGCCCATTGCACTTGGCACACTGCTGTTTTCTCTCTCTGTACAGTTGATGTTGGTATGCTTCCACCTTGAGGTATCTGTTGCTGGGCAGTATCTCTGCTTGGTGTTCTTGGTGTTCTGATTCTAGAATGCATTCCGAGGGCAGCCAAGGGACTGTCTAGGAGGATGCACAGTAAGCAAGTAGTGTGCTTACCTCTGCTGAGAACAACCTAGCTGGAAGATGCTACTTGCTGTTAGGTTACCTTTACTCATCCCCAGAAGTCTCAGACACCAGGCTTTCCAGTAGTTTCAACTCTGACCCCTTCTTAGCTGGTCCCAAGCTATCTCTATTTTTCAATGCTTTTCATTATTATCAGATATTCCTCTATCAGACATTCTCATTCAGATGACAGTCAGTAGTCTTGTGTATAATGCATTTCTAAGCTTATCATCCTTTTAACCAGAAAACATGTGGTGCTAAGAGTATTGCCATGCTTATCTTCATCTAGATTTTAAACATAAGCATTCTGGGTTGCATTTGCCTCTGATTTCCTCTCTCAGTTTCCCAGGAGACAAGTAACATTCATTAGCTTCAGTTGCATCATCCGCAAACTCTATTCTGCACTTCAGTTCAGCACTACTTTGTGTTTGGTGGACTTCTCTGCCTGCCCTCACATTGCTAAATCCACTTTATCAGCTACCACCCAGTGAGTCACCACTTCCTGTGGTCTTGTTATCTAGATTTCTCATGCCCCTGCTCCCCCTCAGCTTTGAGTCCTTTAAATATGTCCATCATCTACTGATGTCATTCACTTTTTAAGGCTTATATTTATGTTTCCAGAACGCAGTGTTGACTAGCATTTTCTGCTTTACCTCCTTTCTTCTCTACTATTCATGACTACCATATAACAGAACGGCCTCTGTATAAATTCCTTGGGCTGCATTGAAGAGCATGACATCCCTGACTTTGCAGCATGTGCAGACAAAAGTGAGACAGTTAGGTGACTCAAGGCAGAAGGACAGCGGGAACACACAGGAAAACCCAACTGACAGAATGACCAGTATCTCTGAAGAAGAGCTTTGAAGCTGAAATGGGTGACAGCTATTCAGTGGAAAGAAGAACTTGATCTGCTTTGCTTCTTCAAATATACATGCTGGTTTCGGCATAAAGAAATTATTCAAGCAAAGGCTCCCAATCCCCATTAGAGAAACCTTTTGCTGGACACATCTCTGAGCACACCTTGTGAGAACCTGAGAATCTGCATTCATTGCAAACTCCCAGAAGAACTTTAAGAACCACTTATTGAAGACAGTGAAATCAGGAGTAAAAGGCAGCTGGAGACTGATTATTCGAGGGAGACATTGAGGGTGGCTCGGGCTGAAAAAAGAGTCAGAGGGGATAGACAAAAGAGAAAATCCAAGAGTTCCCCTAGTCAAATGAGACCAGGCTTGGCAGTTCGTAGGGAGCAGGGATGAGAGAGGAAACAATCAAGGAAATTTCTGGTAAAAAGCTGTCAAGTGGGTGGGATGCTGTTGACCAAAGTAGGTGATCCAGGAAGAAAGGTAGAGCTAGTGTGTGTGGGGGGGGCAGAGCTGAGTTCAGGGTGAACATTGGGCCCTTAGTTGGGATAGTAGGCTCTGTAGACAGCCTTCCTGGGTTTGGACACTAGCCTCACTCTGTCCGAGCTGGAGAAGCCCAGGACAGTTCTTCAGACTGGCTGTGCTCTGGTTTCCTTAGTTTACCACTGTTGAAAATATTCTCCCCCTTGGAGGTCTGAATACATCCCTCTGTCCCTGTGGAGCCGGCACCAGTGTTTGGCAGATTGAAGTACCAGCATTTCTGAGCTGACATCATTATCCCCAAATGCTGCCCATCTCAGGCTGTTCAAAGTGGGTTGCTTTGTTTATTTCAATTGCAATAAAACGATTATGTTTTACAAAGAAAGTTTTTCTCCCTCGAATGGGATTTACACCAATATTTAAATTATGAAGAAGCTTTGCACATCTTTGGACTATGAATGACTCTCTGCATTTAAATTTAAATCCTAGGCTTGCCCAGGCATGGAAACTTCTCAGTTCTTTTGGTTTCACAGGCAATGATCTTCTGGGCAGAAGCAATGAAGACAATGAAGAAAGCTCGGCTAGGCATGAGAAACATTGCATAACAAGTTCTGCAAACTGTGTGAAAGGCAAAGGCTAGTTTCCCAAATTTACAACATGTTAGGATTATTTCTGTGAATTCAGATTTCTACCCAGGCAGGCGGTGTTGGGTGCAGCTTCAGTCAAGTGGACAGCTGCCAAGGTTAGAGATAGGGAGAAACTGTGCATGACTGATAACTTGTTTAAAATGCATGCATATATATAGAATATATAAAATATATCTGCATATAAATATATAATAAATACATGCAGATATATTTTATATATCTTATATATGTGCGTATAGTTATATATAAATAAATATGTATATTTATGCAGCCACTACAGTAAGAGGGCACTCCTCCCACTAGGTCCCCATAAGTGCGCAAGGTAGACAGCTCTCCACATCTGGGGAATACGGTTCACCATGGTCACAGTGAGGTCAAACCCGCTCGTCTTAGCTGGCAGACCCTGGGCATAGCCGAGCTTCTCTTTCCTCCATAACCACAGTAGTGTTCACCCAGGCATGTTGGGAAACAGAAATGCTGCTCAGACCCTGTGTGCGTTCAGTTCACCTCTAATGGTTCTACTGAGGCCACAAGTCCATGATCTACTTCTTAAATTTTCATGTAATACTTTTGAGAATCCCATAGCATGCCCATTCTTCCTACTAACTCATCCCAGATCCACCGCCACCTCTTTCTAATTTCTTCTTCTTCCTTTTCTTTTTTTGAATAACCTGTTGAGTTCTTTTTGTGCTCCCCATATACTAGCGAATCTGGGGCCATGCAGGGGCATATGGTCAACCAACTAGTGCTCACATCCGTAAAGAAAATTGATCCTCCAAAAGAAGTCAGCAATTGCCAATTGCACCTCAACTACGGTTGGGCTCTCCCAAGACCCTCTTCACCCTACAGCAAAACACTGACTGCTTCATCTTCTGCAGCCACAGCTGCTGTAAGCTCATGAGTACAGTGGCCCAGTTATTAAAAAGAGAATTGGCTAATTGGATGGAACAAAGAACACTGTGTTGAGTGAAATAAGCAACATACAGAAAGCCATTCTATGTGCTCTCTCTCACATGCAAAAACTAAAATTTATCTATGTGGATGTAGATTGAGGCTGAGAGGGGTAGGAGATGGGAAGAACAGGAGGAGTTTGAATATGAGGTACCAAAACACTTAGGCATTTGAAAGCACAAAGCCGGCTCTAGTGACGTACTTTCTCCAACAAGGCCAAACCTCCCAATTTGTGATCCTACGGGGTTCATTCCTATTCAAATCACCACAATGCTTAAACATCTCAATGCTTTCAATTGCTTCAATTGAGCTGCTCAGCTGGTAACTAAAATTTTTAGCTGTCACAGAAAGATGTTTATAGGACTAGCTTTGTTGAACCTCTTGTATTTGTCAAGATGCCTTTGTCAAGAACGAGCATCTTGTCTTGGTATGTGTGTGTGTGGTGGTGGGGAGAGTGTGTTTTGACGTTTGCAGCCGATGTTTTGCATTCATCTAAATGGAAAACACGTGTGGTAAATGGTACTATGCCTTTAGCATTGCATTTTTTGCCTAGCTCAGAATGGTTTTTAACTGAAATCAATGGGCCTTTCAGATTTAGACATGTCATCTCTGAATTTATTTTCTTAACAATCTAAAAATCTGCATCTGGTTTCTTCTAATTGGGGATGTTGTGCTGGCTAGTTTTTGTCAACTTGACATAAACCAGAGTCACCTGGGAAGAGGGAGGCTCAACTGAGGAATTACATCTATTAGACTGGGCTAGGGGCATGCCTCTACTGATTAATAATTGGCATGGGAGGGCCCAGCATACTGCAGGTGGTGCTGCCTCTGGGAAGGTGATTCTGGAGTATAGAAGAAAGCTGCCTGAGCAAACCAAGAGGAACAAGTCCTTAAGAATTCCCCCATGGTCTCCTCTTCAGTTCCTGCCTCTGGGATCCTGTCTTCAGCTCCTTTCCTGGCTTCCCTCAATGATGGACTATGATTTTTAAGCTGAAATAACCCCTTCCTTCCCAAGTTGGTTTTCACCAGGGTTTTATCACAGCAAGTATAGAAACAGAGCAGGACACAATATACAGGAACTTTAGCATGTGGATTAGCCCAAGCGAAGTGTGGCGTCAAGTTTCTGTTTTAATCAAGTGACCATTAACTAGCTAATTAAGAGTCTGCCAGGGAGGCATTTACCATTATGGGAAGCACCAAGGAGACGAAGTGTCTTTGCTGCTGGCATATCTCAGAGTATGTTAACTTACTGTTTACAAGTTAATGAAAAATCAATCAATGTGTCTGCACAACAGAAAGGAGCTAAACATCTCATTTGGTCCTATGTTACTTAAGTTGTTATTGCTGTGGAAAGATATTTGACTAGAACAACTAAGAGGGGAAAGATTTATTTTGGCTCACAGTCTCAGTCCATCATAGCATGAGAGCATGTGGGTGGTGCTCTCACATCTCAGTAAATGAGGACTCCGAGAGCTCACATCTGGATGAAAGGTGGATATTGACCCATCAGTATGCACTTCTGCAAGCTTGGCCTATGTGTCACCAAGTGTCCATACCATCCACAAAATAGTCCCACCTGCTGGGATCCAAGTATTTAAACACATAAGCCTGTGAGAGACATTTCATACTTAACAGATTCCTTGAAGAAGTATTAAGCACCATGTCATTAGAAATATAATAACTTCTGATTATTTTTTTTAATCCCTTAAGAATTTGTCTGAGTTAAAAATTCAAGTTTTGGAATTTCTATGGCAAGTAAAATTCAAAGTAGTTTTATATTAACCTTAAGTGACACAGAAAGACCCATACTCCTACCACTAGAGTATGGGAGCCTAATAGGTTACACATGAGAGACATTCAGACAACAAGCACCCTACCCCTTCAGAAGTGAAGTGTGACAGGGTCTGACCAGATAAATACCATGTCATTATCAAAGCAAAAAACTCAAACAGCACTCAATGTAGATGGTTATGTGAATGTAAAAGTACTCATTTAGCCTTCGTTCAAAAGCTTATTTTTCTTTGAGATTTCAGTCAATGCATAACATTATGTAATTCTAGCATGATTGCCAAATACCAGTGGAAAAATTCTAAGAAAGAAAAAGAACGTATTGTTTGATAGTTTAACTTATAATGACAACTTAAATTCATAGGAGAATGCCCTGGGTGCAGCACTGTTTTTTTTTTTTGTTGTTGTTGTTTTGTTTTGTTTCTCAGATTTTCCCCCCACTGATAACATCATCTAATACCTTTGTGGTAAAGCTAAAACTTTTCAAACATACGTGCCAAATACTTGGAGTGGCTTATAGACAAGTGCTATCTTTGGTTACCAGTATTGATATTAGTACATGATTTAATAAGACAGGAAATTTTAAAAAGAAATTAAAGAAACAAAAAAATAAAACAGGAAATACTATAAATTTTAAGAATAATGTATTATCGCTGTAAAACTTATTTATATCTCTTGCTTTCATTTTAATGATCTGTTCCGCATTACTTAAAAATGACTACCATCTCTAGCTCTTCTGAGTCTTTTCTACGATGAAAGCATCCAGGGCAATTTCAATGCTTCAGTTATCAGTGTTCCTTTCCATCAGTCAAGCTATTGGATCTTGTGTAAGTAGCTTAAGCCAAGCAATGAGCAGAAACGGAATCTTGGCCTTTTATATGCTTGACATTTTTCCTGTTTGCATTCTTATTCTCATTTAAAGCTAGATGAGTCATAAAAGATTCCTTTCTAATTTAATATATTATAGTTTAAAAAAAAAGGAAGACATGAATTTTAGATGGGGGGCATGTTAGGAAGATTATATAGGAACTGTATACATATATAAAATTCTAAACAATAGAGGAAAAGCATTAATACTGCTCCTATGTTTCCTTTTCTAGGTCGAGCACATATTTTTCAAAGTCACTGCAGAACAGAAGGAGGGAAATCACCCTGCTGGAGGTTAGGGCAGGAGGAACGTGTACATGGAGAGTTTTCTGTTTCTGACGAAGCTCCAGGGTTCTTTGTTTGCTTGTTTGTTGTCTTTTCTCTGCATTCTATGCTTGACCTGCACTGTTGTTAAATACAGTAAAACTGAGCTTCTTAGAGAGGCGAATTGTGAGGTTGGATGCTGGAGGAGTGGCATATTGACTAGAAAAGTTTGAGACCTTCCTTGTAAATCATGTGTGGCTTAAACTACGCAGACCACAAAAGCCTTGTGTTCTGGCGTGTTGAGTAGCACAGAGGAGAATGCATCCAGATGTACACACCTGAGTCCCTAGCTTAGGTGGTTATATATTTCTGCTAGGCTTCAGCCATTTCCTTATAAAATGCCCACTCCTTATTCGTTCTTAAATCCTAACAGGACATTTGGTATTTGCTCTATGGTAGGGCATTGGTGGCAACAGCGCTAAGAAACTTAGGGATTAGTTAGGATAGGAGCCCCAGAAAAACAGAGGGAGAGTCCCTAAATAGGAGACAAGAGTGGGCAGAAACAGTATTTTAAAAGAATAATATCATTTTTAGTAATAATTCTGAATTAAAAATTGCTGAGAAACATTTAAAGAAATGTTCAATCATCAGGAAAATGCAAATAGAGTATTATTCAGTTGTTAAAAAAAGGAAATTACACAATTCACAGGTAAATGGAATTAGAAAGAAATCGTTCTGGATGAGGTAACCCAGACTCCCAAAGACAAATATTGTATGTTTTCTTTTATGTGTGGATATTAGTGTTTAAGTCTTTGGTATTATGCTACAACTGCTGTAACCACAAAGGTTAGATATCAAGTAAGATATTTGCACAGTGGTTCTCAACCTCCCTAACTCTCTAACTCTTTAATACAATGCCTCCTGTTGTGGTGGCCCCCAACTGTAAAATAATTTTCACTGCTACCTCATCACTGCAATGCTGTGACTGTAATGAATCATAATGTAATTATCTGTGTTCTCCAATGGTCCTAGGCAATTCCTGTGAAAATTATTACCCTCCGCCCTTCAAGAGCGTTGCAATCCACAGGCTGAGAACCGCTGCAGGAGCAGGAAGGGCTTTTCAGAAAGGGAAACCAGATTATACAGGAATGCAGAGAGGGGAGGAGACTGGAATGGGAAGATTAAGTGGAGAAGGAAATAAAAGAGAGGGAGAAAACGGGGAATATGGGGAAGGATGACTGACACTAAGGCCATTTGAGGGGTCATGTGAGAACTCTCTACCATAGAAGCTTCATATAAGAGCAATTTAAATGAAGTCAAAAATAATAGGGAAGACAATGCCCCAACTAGACAATTTTGCCACCAAGTAGTTTATTCATTCACCGAAGAGGCCCTCGTGGAAAACCCCAAGCATCTTGGGCCCTTGCCAAGGCTATCAGCTTCTCTCCACAAACTGAAGGAAAAGCCCTATTGATAAAGACAACAGTCATGCATGTTATTGAACAGGGAGAAGTTGAGCTTGAGCCTAACTAGAGGTTTCACCCGTACTAATTACTGCTCATGATGTTGGAAGGTACTCTGCTCAGCACCTGAGGAGACACGTATTCATCAAGCCAGCTACAAACCCTGGTGCAACCATAACCTGCTTGCAAGATATGCTGGTGTATCTGGGGCACAGACATTGTGGGAGTAACCAACCACTTTCTGACTGGATTAAAGGCCAACACCATGAGACAAAACCCATTCCCATCATCGCTAGGGTAGCTAAGAACCTGAGGCTGAATCGGCTACATACCTAGGGGAAAACCAAAATCCTATTGTTCTGCTAAAGGAATATAGCAATAAAATGTGTCCTAATGACAATTTTCTATACACATATCAGTGTTTTGCTCAGCCATCTTTAAAGAAACTTCTTCTTACAATAGATGGGAACTAACACAAAGACACACAAGAGGACAATTAGCAGAGAATGAGAGACTTTGAACAGCCAATCCTGCATGGGATGTCTTCATCAAACCACCTCCCGCAGGGCTCAGGGAACTACGTGGAAGAGCAGCAGAAAGACTGTAAGTGCCAGAGGGGCTAGATGACACCAAGGAAACACAGCAGGATGCTGCACAAATGAACTCACAGTAACCATGGAGGCACACAGGATCCCAGTGCTGAGAGGGGAAGTGGACACGGGCTCCCACCCTTCATCAAGAAGCTATCTGCAGTTGTTGACACCCACTTGCAAAGGTAAACATAATTTTCTCCAGTGGAGTCTCAGTATGTATGTAAACCACAGTTAAGGGCAGGCCCCATACCCAGCAGTAGATGAACAACACAAATGAACTCAATGGTATTTTTATAGATTTATCTGCCTCATATTTTGTTGGCCATTTTTTTTTGTCTTACTAGTCTTTCCCTTGTATATTGTGATTCCTGATTTTGTATGTATTTTATATGTGTGTATACACACACACACATTATATATATATATATATATATATATATATATATATATATATATATATTTGTTCCTTATGTTTTTATTTCTTCTGGGTTTTTTTTTTATTTACCTGATTCTTTTTAGAGATTGAGACTGAGAAGGAGAAGAAACTGGGTGTATGTGGATGTGGGGAGCATCTGGGGGAATTGGGAGGAGGGAAAGTATGATCAGAATATACTGTTTTTAATAGAAGAGAAAAAGAGAACCCTTTAATTGGATGAATGCAAAGCCGCCTGTGAGATGTGTAATGCTACAGCATGGGCCCTACACTCTTTCTTAAGGCCCAGGGTACACACTTGCTCCTCAGGAAGGCACCATTAAGACTGGTGAACATTGAAGAGACCGAGAGGGAGGTCTTCAACAATGGGGATAAGCCTGTGAGGGACCCGGGGGTAAGGTATACTCTTAAGGATAAATGCGTAAAGATGGAGAATGGATTTTTCCATTAGCAAATGTGAGGCTGACAAGGATCAGACTCAGCCTTCTTCTGTTCTTCTTCTTCTGTTTTTTGTTTACCCCTGGCTATGAGAGGAACAGTTTTATTCTACGTCTGCCTTACCACAGGCTCCCAGAAATGGGGTTAATTCTTTGCGGACTGGAACCTTGAAAGCCATGAATTTAAAGAAAACCTTTATCACCAGTTGATATTAGAGGCCCTTGTCACAGGGACAGAAAGCTAACACATGCATATGACCACATTCTAATAAACAGAGTAAAAATTTTAAGTTAGAGAAAAGACAATCCTTAAAATGTCCAGAAAAAGATTTTTCATTAAAGTTCTACCCACAATAAAAATGCTGGGCTGGGAATGTAACTCAGTTGGCAGAGCGCTTACCTAGTTTTCTTCAAGCCATGAGTTCGACCCCCACCACAGCATAAACTAGGAGCTGAGACACATGCTTGTAATCCTAGCACCTGGGAGGTGGAGACAGGGAGGATCAGGAATTTAGTGGTGTCCTTGGCAACATATCAAGTTTGAGGCCAGCTTGGGCTACATGAGTTTCTGCCTCAAAACAAGCAAACCCAAAGTTTTCTAATTACATCCTGAGCTTCAAAAATTGCTAAAGACTAAAGAGTGATTGTTAAATGTGTGTAATCCAAAAACAATGAATGTTTTCAGAGCATTTGAGTTTAAATGTAATTTATTCCTACTCAAAATGAGGAACCTGTGCATTCGTGAGTGCTCTTTGCTTGGTTTTTCCTAGGCTTAACTCTCTGAAGTTATTAGTAGGTACCAGAGGCTCAGGCTGACAGTGATGTCCTAGACTAAGCACCAGGGAGCTATGTGAAGAGTGCTCTCCACAGTCCATTGCACACACTTACTGGCTTAGACTCTAACCACAGTTCCTTCTCTCAGCCATTTAAGCTACATCCACAGGATACAATTGTTGTAATTCAGAGACAAAGAGTTTTCAGCTTTGTCTTCCACATGGAAAGTGATTTCATCTCTCTCCCCCGCCCCCATAACCCCACAGTGGAGGATTCTCCAGATGATGCAAGATGCTGGTGGAACTGGATGGTGGGTGCTGAGTATGCAGAAACTAATCAGTGATCCTTGTCAGCCTCACATTTGCTAATGGAAAAAAATCCATTCTCCAACTTTACATATTTATCCTTAAAAGTATACCTTACTTCTGCCTAACATTTTCCTACAATTAGGCATACATAATGATATTCACCGGGGAAACTCCATTTTGCAGCAAGCCACACTTTAGTTGTTCGATATGTTGGACTGCAGGAGAACATTGGTCCATGGTGTGATGATGTTTTCCAAGACCAATAGAATTAGCAAAGGAGTGCATATAAATGTTTCCCAAAGTTTTATTTGTCTGTTCTATTGCCTGAGTAATGGCACCTCTAATGCTTTCCTATTGTGTTTCACTCTGAACTGAGGTTAACACCAATCCCGTGACAGCCTCGGAGCCACGTGAAACAGAAACTTTGTGTATGTGTGTAGGATTTATGACTTTAGAAAAATGGAACTCTATGTACTTGTCTATTGTTTCTGAAGTAAGCTCCAATAAATTCATTTTACATCTTAAAGATGAAATCTTTTTCGGGTGCTGATGCTGTTCCTATCAGGGGGAAGCATTAATTTATTAATTTATGTCATTTCAAAACAAGTCATGCAGCAAAAGTGTCTAATCTTTTGACATTGCATCATGACATCATCTAAATTGCATTCATAGCTATCCTGGCATGCATGCAGCCTATGGCATGCGTGTTGGCCATATCTGACTCAAGTCTAGTCAGTTTCTAATGATGTTACCATGTAGAAGTGAGCTTGTGCAGAGACAACAGAGATTTGATCATGGCCCTGGTTTGAGTCTTCACAGTCTGGATTTCAGACATTGAACCTTAGAGTGATTTCCACAATTGTTCTTTGGGCCCCTTAGGCTGATGCTATTCCCACCAAGCCTCATCTAAAGTGTGTATTCATGGGAAGACAAATGTTCTTAACTTTTCCAAAAGCCTTTGAATGTTGAGTGAGATTGGCAGAGAAAGTAACTATAATCTCTAAAAGCAGAGCCTAGAGCCTCTGAGCACAAGGCAGGTGTTTTATGAACCTTCAATTAGATCAATCGACTGATGTTACCCATTTTCTTTTCATGCCTCAGTTTCAGGATTCAGGGCATTTGGAATGTGGGAGAAGGTGTTATAATGTTATGCAGTGTTTACCAGTTCAGATAACTCTATAAAAGAAGGCCTAACACTTAAAATTACAGCATGCACTGTGAGAATTTCGGAGTTGTATAAAGCTGGCTGTGTCTGATTAACATGTAAACTTGGCAGACTTTAAGCAAGGCCTTATTTCTTCCATTTTCAAGTGAAGTTCCTAGGGGCAATGCTTCCAGCAGTGCTATAAGAGAGTAATAAAGTGTCTGCTGTTCTGCAGATGCCAGGCTGCCTGAATGGGAACATTCCAAACTCATTGACTGCGGAGTTCTTGCAGAAGAGTAGCCAGCTTCCTCTTCATTCAAGGGAACAATGCCTCATTGTGGTGGCTGAAGAGAGGTTTCTGTTTCCTAGCTCTAGTCTCTCTCTGCTCCCTATACAAACAGACATGGCCTTATTGGGTTGCTTAACAGTATCACTCCAGGACAGCCCCATTCAGTTAAAAATCACATCACTGAGCTCAGAACTGTCTGGCACTTACCAGGATAATAATGGTCTCTCTTCAACTTTTCCTTTTGGTTAGGATGCTCTGGGGGCCTGTGGATTTATTGAATTCTTCATGTCAGTAGTGACCCCAACATTCAAAACTTTACCTTAAGAAGAATTTGCTTTTGGATAATGTGATGGCTATTCTTGGTTGCCAACTTGACTACATCTGGAATTAATGAAACTCCCAAAATGGAGAGCACACCTGTGGGGAATTTCTGCTTACTTTGAAGTGGGAAAATCTAGTTCTAATCTAGATCTTTGTGGTAGGAAGACACACCTTTAACTCAGACCTTTAATCCAATCTAACCTGGGCCATGCCTTCTGTTGGAAGTCTATATAAGGACATAGATGAAGAAAGATTTTGCTCTTTGCCAGTTTCTCTCTCCTTTCTAGCAAGTCCACTTCTTCACTGGCATTAGAACCCACTTCAGGATTGCACACTGAAGAGCAGCTGAGACAGCCAGCCTCATGAGCTGAGCAACCACGGGATTCTTGGACTTTGATAGCCAGCCACTGCCGAATTACTGGGACCACAGCCTGAAAGTCATTCTGATAAATACCATTATATATATTTATTCTTTGAGTTCTATTAGCCTAGATAATCCTGACTAGTACAGGTAGCCATAGATAAAATTTTTAATGTTTCTATATCTACCTTATGATGCTCTTTCACTGTCCTGCACTTTATCTTAGACAAATGACTGGTTCCAATTTCCCTTACTTTCTTGAAATCAGACTAACTACAAGTCACTTCGGAATCAATGTCTGTGGCAGGTGAGCTGATAAATCTTAGCAAAGACTGAGACTTTTTCTAGAACACAATTGTAGGAGCTCACTAAATTGATGGGGGTGGGTCTAGATATGTGGAGAATGGGCTAGACTCAGGAATCCCTCAGGATTAGGGAGGAGGAGCTTAGTTGCTGAGGCAATCACACAGGTGCTAGAATCTACTACAACCCATGGTTTGAGAAAATAGTCTTTCTTCAGAAAAGATTGATCTTCATATTTTCCTTCATTGGTCCTGGCAGACTTGTGAACACAATCAGACTTATAAGTAAATAAATTTAAATGTATATATTTCTACAAGGTACCTGAAGAGTTGTATTAAAACTATTTTGATTATCTCTCAAAACAGCTTTAATAACGTTCATTAAATTTGTTTTTTGAAGATTTTGTATATATGTGTTAAACATGATTATGTTCACTCTGCTCTCTTTTTCTCCCACTACGGTCAACCCCCTTCAACAAATCATTTTTCCACATCTGTGTCATTATATATATATATATGTATGTATATTTGACACACCAAGTTTAACCAGGGCTATCCGTGTTTGGGCTTTTCCTTTGCAGCCTAGTGGGTTTACCAGTTGGTAACAACTGAAGAAAATTGACTGCCTGTTTCTGAGAACCCACCAGTAGTCAAAAATTCTACTGGGAAGGGTGGGACTCTTCCAGAAGCCCTTCCACATGGGGCTGATTTTTGTCCTGGCTCGGTACAGGCAACCACAGCTGTTGCAAGATGATGACAGGAAGTGGCTAAATCAGCTCAGATGATACCATTTCATAGCTTATGCCGCTGTCTTTTTTTCTCTGACATTCTTTCTGACTCCTCTTTTGACATGTTCACCGAGCCTTAGAGAGGATGATATGAGTATTCTCTTTAGGGTGTGTTATGGGTTCAGGAACAGCCACACTCAAACTGACCACTCAAATACCAGACTCAGATTGATGGAAGTTTATTGAATGCTGAACAAAACCTGACTGGTCAGGGCCGTAATCTGGACTCGGGAGCCAGACTATAATGTTGGTCTGCTCATAAGGCAGTATGTGTGTGTGTATATATATATATACATGATAACAACCAAGTATCAAAACTGTACCCAGGTGTAGGAAACACACTGCAGCTAGGTAATTTCAACCTGGTGCCTGGGTGTAGGAAGCAACATTACATTATTTTGACTAGACAAAGCTAGGCAAAGCTTTTCTAACTGACCTTTAATTTGATTGGTTCTGCAGTTTGGGGACTTCATAGAGAGTCCAGGTAACAAGTACACAAAGTTTGAGAAATGAAACCATAGAGATATAATCATTGGAAGGCAGCGTATGAAAACTTGAATTTAATTTTACCTTATAACCAAAATGGAGACTTGGAGGCAAAATGGCTTCTGATATGCTTAAGGCTACAGCAGGTGTCAACAGGGCAGCCACAGTTACGCTAAGAACCAAAGTAGGTCTCAACAGGGGAACTATAGAGTGTAAGCAGGTTACAACAGGCTGAGCATTCTACTGCCCCTTATTCTCAGCATTTTGAGAAGCCATGAGTCTCTGTATTCCTTCCTGCTCATTGCAAAGAGAGATGATGGAGACTATACTTTTCTATGGGCCTAAAATAACTATTTAAAAGGCAGTTTGGTGGCATGTCAGTTTAGCAACAGTACTGGTAAGTTTCCCTTGGGGACTAAAGCCTCCTCAGCCATGGGTCTTTGACTGGATTTCCAGCACCAGGCATGAATTCCCACCTCTGGAGCAAGTCTCAAATCCAATCAGAGCACAGTCGGCTACTCCTGTAACAGTTGTGCCATTGTTGCATCAAGGGTCATATCTGATTTCTTTCTTTGACTGTTACATAACTTTATATTCATCTAAACATTCAGATAAACATTAGCAACAGAGGGATACTACCATATATATTTAGTAAAATATCATTATTTCTCTTATGAATTTAATTTTGTGTTTGTTCTTTGCATCTTATGTGACAGGTTGAAACTGAAGTTCATAAGGCTCACAGCTGGGTAAAATAAAATATTTGTTGCCTGCAGCCAGCAGAGCACTTTCTGGCCCTATGAAAGCTATTCAACAGGGAGGAAGCTTCTAGCTCAGGTCTAGTTTTCTCTCCATCTTGCAATCAAGGAGTGTGGTAATTGAGTCTTATCTGGCGGGCAGCTAAAAGGAATACCAAGAATCTGTAATGCAAAACAGATTTTAATATACAAAATCTGTTAGGCAGAGAAGCACAGGAGAACAGAGATTAACAATAGATACCTCCGTGTTTGATCAATATTTCCAGCAAACAGATTGAGACTAATTGGAACACTGGATACTAAGAAATGTGATTAAATAATCATCTGAAAGGTTGTGTCTGATCTAAAATCTCTTAGAATACCAGAGAGGCAAATCTCTGGCTTTATTATTATAGAGAAATTAATTATCTTTAAGCAAATGCTGACTGAGTTCAGTATCTAGTGATTTGAGTAAATAAACATTTAAAGAATTAAGTTTTGGAGGATAAAGTGAAATAATAGAATTTCTGTATTAGTTGAGATTGTTAGATATAATTAACAAAAATAATCATTTGGCAAGAGAGTGATATATTCTAATGCCATTGCAGTAGCGTGGCATGGAAAGGAGCAGGGACTCAAACGGATAGATGCCTCTTATATAATTGGGAAAAAACTAACAAGAATTCCTGAAAAAAAACCAACAACAAAACAAACAAGCAAGCAAACAAAAACAAGCAAACAAAAGCAGTGGGGTCCTTTTCTCTTTCTTTTCTTTGTGGAGCTCTGGAGGAAAATGTAACTCACTGTTTGATAGTTCCAACTAATAAGATGAACTCATCGTTCTAACTTTCAGAGGGCTCCTGACTGACTATGAGGGTGCGCGCGCGCGCACACACACACACACACACACACACACACACACACCAGAGAGCTACATACAACCAACTGAATCATGAACAGCTCTGTTTCCAAAGGAAAGCACCGTAACTGTGACGAGAGCCAGCAATTACTCAGTGAATGCATCAATTCACTGTAAAGAGAGCAAAAAAGTGAAGTCTAGGATTGGGTAGAAACTATGGAATTCTGTGCCTGTGTCTGCCCAAGTCTTACACAATGCTTGAGTAGTGCTAGCTTTATTTGGAGTCTAGATTGTTCTCAAAAGCTCATGTCATGAAAGATTGGACCATGTTGTGGTGCTTTTGGCAGGTCATAGAACCTTTAGGAGACTTAATGCAAAGAAGTCAGGTATCTTCAGTAGGACCTTGAAGGGAACAGTAGGACCCTCATGACTTCCTGACTCTTTGCTTGCCAGCTTTTTCTGCTGTAATGGTCATGTCATGGTGTGCTACCTCATCACAGGCCCGCAAATAGTAGAGGTAACTGACTTAAATCACTAAAAGTACAAGTCCAAATAAACCCTCCTTCTTTTTAACCCCCCCTTCTTTTTAAGCTTATTATCTTGAACATTTTGTCATCGTGATAAAAAGCTGACAAAAACAAAAACAAAACACGATTTTACAGCCTCAGAAGAAAGGAAATCCAAATTCATTATGTGATCATAGCGAGTGTGGCTGTTTTTCCTGGTGATGATGGTGATGAAAGGTTGACTTTTGAAATGACTTTAGATCAGTGAAGGGAAAAGGGAATGTGGCCCATGGGATCAGTGGTGCTTTCTGACCTTGAAAACAAAAGCGGAGGATGAACTGGAGTATCCCACTGTTCTTCGTATTGGTATGTTCAGATCTGCGCTTACTTGCTGTGAACGCTAGGGGATCAGGCAAAGAATGGCTCCATTTTCAAAGGAACCCAAATGAGTCGTCACAGCTTTCCTCCCAAAGTTTAGCATCTAAATGTGTAAAAAGTGTGCTATTCAAAATGTATGTCAAAGGTTCCCTAATTATAGCATATGATGAAAATAGTTATTTGAGGGAAGACAATTTTAGTTGTAATTTTTGGAATATATTAATTACACATGATAAGAGGTTTCATTGTGACATTTCTATACATGTACATGAAGTATGACTCTATTTAACCCTCATTACTCTCTTGTCCAGTCTGACTCTTGCTGATGGTCTCATCCCAACCATTTCTCCTTTGACTTTCAAGTATCTAATTCCTAGTCTCCTCCTCTTCCTCCTCTTTGTGATCAATGAGTTAAACTAGGGTTTTTTTTTTTAATTTATTTATTTTATCTCAATCACAGGTTAGGTACTTTGAATCCCAGGCGTAGCCCCCTCCCTCATTCCCTCCCACCCTCCCACTCCCTCCCTCATCTCCCTCCTCCCTGCCCCCTCCAAGTCCACCAACAGGGGAGGACCTCCTTCCCTTCCAAAACTAGGGTTTACATGAGCATATGGGAAGGATTATTTATAGGGACAGGGGCTCTCTGCCTTGCTATGTTACTGAAGGAAAATGTCTCCCCCTTAGCAATTATTAACTGTGTGTAGATCCTCAGGGAGGCGTAGGACCTCATGAACCCCTCTGACATCTTGGAAAGAATGTGCCTGGGCTCAGTCTTGCACATGTGTTGTGCAGGGAACCACAGCTGCTGAGTTCGTGAAGGCTGCGGCTGAGTTAAAACAGCCTTCTACTACACTTCTCTCCTTCCAGTTCTTCTATCCTCTCTCACAGTGATCAAGATGTTTCCTGAACCTTAGAGGGGGTAACATCGGTGCCTCACGGCTGAACACTTGACATGCTCTGCACTGTGACCGGATGAACCCCGAGGCTGACTGCTGCCCACCAGCAAAAGAAGCTTCTCTGACCAAGGCTGAGATGGGCACACATTCATGGGTATAAATGTAAACATTTAAGAGGCAATCTGAGTTAGTGAAACGACAGTTGCAGCTTTTTCCTTAGAGCTTATGCTCTCCGTCATCCCCCGGCCCAGGGCTTTTGGCAGCTTTACAGTACCAAGCAGGATTTCTCTCCAGTGGAGCAGGCCTCACCTTCAGAGACTGTGCGGTCACCCCAGTAACAAACTTGCCACTATCACACCAGCTGGCACATTTTGTCTAGTAGATTAGTGTCATACACAGGGTTTATAACCAACGACTTTTCTCCCAGCAGCTCCCCTAGCACTTTGATAAGTTTAACTATTAATTTTATAATCAAGTGAATCACTAGCCATCTTAATTTCCTTTACCTAAGTGGGTCCTGTATATTTCTTATGCCAACTGCCTAATCTCTTCTCCTTTTCAACTTATTCAATGATAAAATTACAAGTACAAAAAGAAGAGCCGCTATAACTTCTATAATCTCAGAAGACCCTTGAAAAACCAATTGAAGGTTTGTAGTAGCACTGCAAAACAAGTTTATTTCACAATTTGTTTTAATATTTAGGTTGTAAGTACTATATATATAGTACTAAAATAACTATATATTTAGTTAGCTAGTTATTTAACTAGTTGTTAGTTAGCTAATTAGAGTAAATTAGGCTTGTTTAATTTTTCCAGCCAGTCAAACTCCAAGGCATTTGAGCAATACAGTAAGCTTTTCCCCGTTTCTTTGTTAGCAAAGGTGAATGAAAACATTACCAAACATCATCAGCAAAACTAGCTAATCTAAAACTAAAATGAAGAAAGACTACGAAAGAGTGTAAGTTTTATACTTCTGGGATCTTTCAAGAGCAAAGAGGATAATGTAGGTCAAATTCAAGTGAGAAGATAAATGTATGCCTTTCTTTATATTAAAGTACTCCTTAGTTAAGGCTTCTTAAACTTTCTACTATGGCCCCTTTTTCCTAAAGAAATTTTTGCATAGCCCATGGATGTCGGTGCATAAAATAGGTATACATGTCAAACATTTATTGTTAATAAATCATAAGGAAATTTCATGCAAAACTTTGTTGTGTCTGGAAAGATGGTTCAATGGTAAACCTTGCTCTTCTTCCACAGGATAGGAGTTTGGTTCCCAGAACCCACAGCAGTAGACACACAACTACTTGTAACTCCAGCTTCCAAGGATCTGTCACCCTCTTCTGGCCCTCGCAGGTACCAGTGCACACATAGTACATATGCGCACACAGTACATATGCACACACGCACACAGTACATACACATACATACGTAAATATAAATTAAGAAAACACTGAAACTGCAGCTCTCAACATACAGTAGTCTTGGATTTGAGCCAAGGTCTATCAGTCAGTGTTTGTGTTGAGTAGGTTTGTTAGGCCCAGTAGGAGCCTAATTTCCTGAAGGAATGAAGAGAAGTCCACTGGGTCTCATCGATGCAATATCACAAGAGGTGTATTTTTACCATTGCGCAATGGGGTCACCCCTGCTGGTCAGCAGAGAGTGGCCCTGGGAGATAAAGGCCTTGGGTTTTTAAAGGACAAGGCGTGGGAATTTTCAGGGGTTGCAGTCTTGGCAACTCAGGATTGGGTGAGGTATTTAACTTTTAAAATCATTGGTTGGTTCTGGGCACCCTTAGGTCTGGTTAGCCCTGTCGTAAATATCCAGGGGATATCTGATCTTCAAGTTAGTTTGGAATTTTCTGACATATGAGATACAGCTGCAGTTAAAGGTGGCAGAATGATTATCTTATCCTGTGTCTGTTCTGAGGAGTGGGGGCTGCAGGCTTTTGGTCACAGGTCAGGAGCTATTCAGGAGAAGGATCGGGGCCATTTGGCCCAGTTTCCAAAACAAAGTTTCTCTCACAGGCGCTGGCCAGTGAGTTTCTCCTAGTAGAGATCTCTGCTTGTTCTCTTCCTTATCTCTGCTCTCGAAGATGGCCAATGTCAGGAGCTTTTACATTCCTCTGTTCTCTGGAGAAGCACTAAGAGGCTTTAATTAACATGGGCCTAAAACCTGAAAATATAAATTATAAGGCAATTAAAGGAAATATAGGTTACAAAGTTAGGCTGATTCTTTCAGGCTGAAGGCTTGCACAAAGCCCAGTGTGATATTTGTGTTCAGAACCGAGGCTGCAGGTCACTCTACAATATGAGTAAGCATGGCCAGAAACACCTTGGGTTCACTATACAGTTCATTTTCAATTAACTTTTGGTTCTTAAATAGGCAGAAATCTTTTACTCTTGACAAAATTTTCCCAGCCCATCCATTCAGTGATACAGTTATACATCACACGGAGTTGTGGCACAGACTGACTTCTGCATACATTAGGGCTGCACACAGTGAAGAGGGTGCAAGGAACAGGGGCAGCAGAAACAGCAGGGATGACAGCAACAGGACTTTAGAACTTATGGACAAGGCATCAAATAGCATTAAATTTGAAGTTTGAATTCAACTTATGAATTATTCAGTATGAATTCTGAATTCATAATGAGACAGTTCTACGCTGTTCTGGGTCTTACTTAAGCCTGAAGGACAGCAGGATAAGGACACTGCTGAGTCGTGCTCAAGCTCAACAGTAACTAGCAGTTTCTCCATTTTCTGTCCATAGTTTTGTTTTAGAGTTCACCTGCTACAGCTGAGACTTTGAGGCTGTACAGTCTATGTACTTGCTCTGTTTTTAATATTATATACAGGTTCTAAAATATATCTTAGGTTTAATATAGTTCTTGTTTTGTTTAAGGCGAGCTTTTGATGGGAATCCAGAGTGATGTCAAATTCACTATGTCAACACTCTAGCAGTGATCCTCCTGCCTCAGGCTATTGAATTCTAGGATCAATAGTGGCATGGGCCACTATTCCTGCCTTAGACCTAATATCTTTAAAGCGTATCTGACCTAACTTTCCACAAAGATGGTTTGACATGAATCTTTAGGTGGAGAAAGCGAAGCCTGAGAGGTTTAAAGTCTTCTGGGATTAACTGAGCTGCATATATCAGAAATAAGGAGGGCTGAATTTGAACCTGGATTTCTCAATTCTAGAAAAAAATATCTGGACTCTTCTCAACTTAATGCCCTTGGATAAGTTATTTAACCTTTCTGAGGAGCATACTCCTTTTCTCTCCAATACCAATAACTATAGTAATCGCACCCTAGATTTAGAATTACATGAGAACCCAGCCACCCTCCTATATCTGAAGAGACCCCATGTACTGATTTGAACCATCACAGATTTCGGAGGAGTGCATGCATGTACATTTTTCCTTTGTCATTTCCAAAATAATGCAATATAACAACTATTAGTGTAGTGTTTACCTTATATCCAGTACTAAAAGTAATCCAGAAATAATTTAAAGAATGCAGGAAATGTATGAAGATTGTATTAAAATGCTGCGTCGTTTGAGAAAAGGATCCCGGGGAGCTATGTGCCTTAACATCTTTTACCACCCTACTGGTCTTCGAGCAATGGCTCCATCAACACTATAAAAAATCCTTTCTGTAACGGAACCCCGAATAACACTCAGCCCCGTCTCCTAATTTCTTGCTATTTTTTCCTCGTCGTGTCATGAAGAATGTTTCTTGCAACAGAACTCTCAAAGTGACCAGCCAGTGCAGACCTCACTCTGACAACAAAGCTTTAAGAGGAAAGTTACTTCCCGGGCCTTCAGAGCTGCGCCTGCGCGGACGGTCTTCCTCTGGGACTTACCCAGAAGGCAGCGCTCCACCCTCCAGCCGAAACGGCGGGGAAGCATGATGGTAAGTGGATATCCCGGGGCGCTTTTATGGAATTCCTAGTAGCATGTTCCCCTTCTGCTCTAGCTAAGTCTTTGAGCTCAAGGCTCCTAGCGGCCCAGCCCAGCACAAGGGAGAGGTCTCGCTGTGCTAGGCCTGGCCAGCCGGCGGGTGGGAACGGGGACCTTTGCCAGAAGGAGCTGGCCGTGGCTGGACCCGCCGTCCAACGCCTGGGCCAACGCCGCTTGGGGAGGTGTGGGGATGGGTGAGCGGATGTCTGCCGCAGTGACCCGAGGGGGCACTTGGAGTCAGACGCCGTGCTCTGCATTCACTAAGCACCTTCAACCGCTGGCTTTTCTCTTTAACGCTGGTGACCGTGATCGGGGCAGTTAGCACGTGAGCCCCTGTTCCGCCCCTCCGGCTTCTGTCAGGGTTATAGGTTTACAGTGTGGTTTCAGGTTAACCTTCGTGTGCGTGGTACGTGAGCTGGAGCTGCAGGGCTGGCAGGAGTTTTGTTTATTGGAGGCATTAGAACAAGCCTGGCACGGGTTAAAAGCTAGGAGGGTTCAAAACAAGTGACTCTTAAGTTCCACACCCCCTGATTTTAAAAGCGAATCTGTGCCCTCTGGCGGTGCAAATTGGAATAGCTTTTAAAAGCAGTCTCTTTCTCAGAGTCTGAAGTCATTAATTTCACCCACTTGACCAAAGTTTTAAGGACCCTCACTAAATTTAAGGCCTTCTACTTCGGTGTTTGTGTTTGGTATTAGAGACTTGATTTTAACAGAGTTCGGACTGGGTCCCTTCTAGAAGCCTGCTTCCATTTCTGCAATAGGCTTTTAATCCAGCTAACGCGAAAGGAGTGAACTGAATAGTGCCTGGCACCTTATCCGTGTTAAGTGAATATTAATCTTATCATAATCACTTCCAACTACAGTTCATCTTCTACACGTTCGTTTTTTTAGCCTACCCCCCCCTTTCATATTTGTAGTTCTATTTTTTGAGTCAGGGTCTCGTGTAGCCCACATGTTTTTGTTTGTTTGTTTGTTTGTTTGTTTTACTCACGGTGTATTCAGGGATGACCTTGAATGTCTGATCCTTTCGCCTCCACCCTAAGAATGCCGGAATTGCAGGTGTGAACTACGCCACTCCTGTTTTGTGTAATGCTGGAGATGGAACGCAGGGCTGTCCGTATGCTGGGCAGGCACTGTACCACCATTAAGCCCTGTACTGTTTTAATTTTCCTATGAAACAGTTTTATTCATGGCAGTTTCTAAGGTTGGAGGAAGACTTGTAATCTGTACTGAGGAATAGGAAGTCAGAGGGAGCAGAGAGTTTGCCTCAGGAAAAAGAAAGGAAGGAAGGAAGGAAAGAGAGAGAGAGAGAGAGAGAGAGAGAGAGAGAGAGAGAATGAAAAGAAAGAAAAGGAAGCTGCAGTCACAGTAGTCCATGCTTTCAATCCTAGTGCTGGAGAGCTGGAGACAGGCAGGTGCCCTGGGCACTGGCCAGTTAGCCTAGCATGCTCTGATAGTTCCAGGCCTGGGAGAGATGCCCTCTCAAAGAGAAGAAAAGAGAGACCAGAAATGGGAAAAAACAAACAAAAGAAAAAAGGACAAAAGGACCTAATGTTCTCTGGCAATCACGCTTCTGAGTCCTTACCCTCAATTTTAAAAAGATTGAGTGTAAAAAGGAACTTTAATTTGCCTATTTCAATTGTCTCAGAGGCTCACTGCCTCTTGCTGACCCTAGGCCTAGTCCTAGAAACTTCTAGCCTCCATACAATCTAACCTAGGCCTAGAATGTTTTAAGCTTTTGAGACTTACTGCTTGGTATGTTCACCCTTTCTTGTTCCTTCTGAGCTCATAGCTGGCTGGTTCAACTCAGCTATTCTGGCTCAAACTCCTCTCCCAACTAATTTATTCCATTGGCTTTTCTCTGGGCCTCTGAATTGCTGCTTGGCGCCACTAACTCCAGCAATCTGTTCTAATCTTCTGGCTCCTTCTCATTCTCTGGCTTATTCTGTCTTCACCTGTGTCTAGCTTGTTCGCTCATTCAACCTCTTTTCTGTAAAACTCTCCTAGTAAAACTGCCTCTTGCTCTGCATCGTCTCTTAAGTAGCTTCCCTTTTCTCTCCTCATGAGAGTTGGGCATATGCTATCCTATCAAATCTTTCTCTGATTCATCACTTTTTCTGCCACTCAATTAAACATCATTGTCAAAGGTGGGTGCTTCCTTCTACAAACTAATTTTACCTTCATTGTTTGGGATTAAAGGAGTGTACCACCATGCCTGGACCTAAGCTTTTCCTTACTTGAAACTTGCTCTATACCGGGCTGGCCTTGAACTCAGCTCTGCTTGCCTCTGTCTCTTGGATTAAGCATATGTTTGTATTCCAGCAGGAGCACACAGACCTAGAAGGTCTTTGGATGTGATCTCTTGCCAGAACAGACATGTTGACATTCCTCTATAACTGAGCTTGTTCTACCTTCTTGCCTGTACCATGCTTGTTCTGGTCAGGTCTGTCCTTGCTCTCTCCTAGGTTACCTCTCTCAGACTCAACTTCCTCCCCCAAAGATTTGTGAGGTGTTTTTGTTTGTTTGTTTGTTTGTTTTTTGCATAAGGTATTTTGCTTGTTAGGCATGAACTTTAGGGATATATCCCAGCCTCTATTTTTAAGTTTACTACTAGTATTATTCATATTTGTTTGTTTGTTTAGACAAGGCCTGGGATTCAGACCCTTACTGCATCAGCTGTCTGGGTGCTGAGATTATAGGCATGTTTTGTTTTTTTTTTCATTCATCCAAGTAGCCAAACTTTTATATAGTTATTATGGTATATGGTTACATTAGAATATAAACATACTGTGACATGCCATCATGGGTAGTCTTTTTTTTTTTTTTTTTAACTGCTTTTTGGTCTTTGTGAATTTTACATCAAGCATCCCAATCCCACTTGAAGTCCCTCTCCCAAAAGCAAACAGACAAACTAACAAAAGACCGTGCTGTGGAAGCTGCAGTGTATCACAGCAGATGCCATTTTGCCCAAACAGCTTTTCTTGCTGTTCATTGCGGTGAGTCACTGATCTAGTTCAGGCCTCAGGTTTCTGCTGCACTATCAATACTGGATCCTCACTGGAAATCTTTTGGATATCCTGTTGTTGCCCTGTGTCTGGAGGGCCTACAGCTTTGGATCTGCAGGACCCACCCCTTTACTCACTCTAGCAGTTCGTAGGTGGGGTAAATGTTAGGGTGGGCCCACTCCGGACCTGGGTGCTAGCCGAGTTGTTCATCCTGCCAGCTTTCCTGCTTTGCAGAGGTGAGAGGCCCTGCCAGGGGCACTCATGCTGCCAGGGGCACTCATGCTGCCAGGACCAGGTGGCAAGGGGCGGGGTACATTTGTTTTCAACATGGAGTATTTCTTCCTGTCTATGTTCAAATACTATTCCTTTGATGAATACTTAGCTGTTTTGGAGGAGGAAATGGGCTTCTGTTAATATTTAAATGATTAACTGATGGTATAAAACTTTTCCCAGAAATAAGTATATTTTAAGGATGATGGTCAAGTGAGATTATGTAGACTAACAGTTTTGGAGAAGAAGTGAAAGCTGCCACCTAATCTAACTCTCATAGCTCCACCCACTTTGAAAAGAAAAATATATGCAACTACAAACTATAGAAATGCTCCAAGCCTCCTTCCTAACCCCTGTCATTTCAACTCTGATGGTAGCAGGTGCTGTCACGGCTGAGGGCATTAGACTTTATCTACATTGTATACTGAGAGATCTTCCTTCCTGGCATATTGATACATTGTAGCATAAGTGTAGCATAAGTGGATTGTAGCAACTGACAGTGTGCTAATTATAGTCGCAGAGTCAAGCAAGTGGCTGGATGGATTTTGAAAATGCCATTATAATGCTGCAGGATTCAATAAACAATGAATTGGGTGAGTATCTGTGTTTTTTCTTACCTTCTTCCTCTTCCTGAGTGCAATACTTATTAAAAAATCCTTATAGTTCCAAAAAGATGCTTTATTTTGTTTTTGTGTGTATGAGATTTAAAATTAAATGATCTTATTGTCAAGTTTGTGTTCCTTTGAGAAGGGGCTGAAGTCCTAAATGTTTGCTCTCATATCTTTATGTGATGTATAACCTTTCTTAGAGCTTTTTAATTGCCACGAGCCTTGCTTTGTGGTCTAGAAGCTGGATGGAAGCAT
Source organism: Pachyuromys duprasi (assembly GCA_028658305.1). NCBI lineage: Eukaryota > Metazoa > Chordata > Mammalia > Rodentia > Muridae > Pachyuromys > Pachyuromys duprasi. The sequence goes on from CM053760.1 coordinate 2,930,594, forward strand.
CTGTAAATCTTAGGGCTCCCCAGTCTAACTTTAGTTCTTTTAAAATAATATTTTATCGTTTGCATATATTCAAGGGTGTGCTTGCAGAGGTCAGGGGAGGGCTTCTGGAGTTGTCCTTCCTTCATGGGGCGCAGGGGTCAGACCTGGGTCATCAGACTTATGTATCAAGTGCCACCTGCCTCCATCTCAGTGGCCCTGTCACTTCGTCTTGACCTCAGGTTAGGAGAGGTGTGGCCTACTAATGTTTCCAAGGACAAGATGCGCATTTGAAATATTTTCTGAACTGGTTCATATGAAATGAGGATTTGGGCTTCAAGAAATAACTGGAGTGTGAAATGCTTTTGGTTTCTATTTTACCTAATTATTCGAACTCTTGGTTCTTTTGTTATAAGTTATAAGTCTTGAGTTATAAGTCATAAAGATATTTTGCTCATTAGAAAAGAAAAATCTGGGTGGAGGAGAAAAAGAAAAATCTTTGTGGGCTCAGTGAGCACACAAACCTGATGACCTTCAGAGCCCATAGAAAAGCTGATAGACATGCGTGTGCGCGCGCACACACACACACACACACACATACACATACATACACACATACACATGAAAAGCTCAGGTATGGTGAGTTATACCTGTAATGTAAGCATCTAGGAGCAGAAGCTAGAGGATGGTCATTCGAGTCAGTTGTGTGTCTAAAGGCTAGTGAGGAGAAACGAATGACTTTCTGAATTCAAGGCCAGCCTGGGCTACATAGTTAGTTCAAGGCTAGCCAGGGATGTACAGTGACACCCTGTCTCAAAACAAAAAACAAAAGCATTGTTTTTTGAGGTAGCTCTTTAATCTGGTTCTTCTGTTTCTATCACAGGGCTGTTGTGCAGAGACTAAGATGTGAAAGAAGCCATCAGAAGGCCCCCTGAGGACCTTTATAACAACAGTGTTTCACATTAAGAGGCATCAGGTCATGCCTAAGGAACAGTGGACAAATATGAGGAGGTAGAGCAGGTTTGATGTGTCTAGCAGTGTTGGTCACTTAGGGTGCAGTATCAGAAACGGGAAACATGGTCGTTTGTGCAGTGCCTCAGTGTTCTCCAAATCACGCTACGCGAATAGCATTTCAACAACCAAGTAAGGTCAGCAGAAAACTCAGCTCTATTTTAAAGAACAACATGGTAAGACTTGCGGTGACTAAGCTAGTCTCTAGTATGGAAGGCCCAGTTTAGGATCCAGGTTTTCTGCCTAGTGGGTCACTGTTTTCCCTGCTCCCTGGTTCCTGCTTTCTGAGGAGCTTTAGTTAAATGAAGCCACTGAGTGGCCTTCCAGCTCCTGGGATGTGGGGACTCTGTCCTCATACCGCATTGACACCAGTTTCTCCCCTGGTACTCTTCCTGACCTACACTGTGATTTTTGTGAGGTTTTACATTTAAAAAGCACATAGTTCTAGAAGTTAAGTTACAACAAAAAGTAATCCATTATATTGAGTTTGATTTGTGGTTTATGATGTCTTACTTTCGTCTTCATGCTTTAGGACAAATTCAACCTTGAATTCTATCAGAAAGAGCTTATTTGAAAAAGAAAAGAGAGAGCAAAGTGGGTGAAAAGCAGTCTGTAGTTGATATCTGTGGATGTGCCTTGTCTCAGCACATTTTTATGACATTGATTCAATCCAACCCACAATACGAAAATTATTTCCTCTGCCAATGCCTCACTTTGAATAAATGCTAATTATAACTGTTGTTGGGATGTTTGAATTCAAACTCTTACTCTGATAATTACTGACTTCACTTTTCCAACCATGTTTTCCAGACTTTCTAAGATATATCTAGTTGCTGTTTAACTGCTTGGAGATGGGAGGGCCTACCTTAGTTATCTCTTCATTGACTAGGTAAACACCCAGGTACTAAAGGACACAGCATTTCATACAAGCTGAGTGGTCAGCTTTGACTCCCTTTATAGGTTTGAGACACTGGGAAGTCATAGCAAGGCCTAAATTACAGGTGTGAGAGGGGGAAGCTGCAACCAGCTCTGAAGAGATGGGCCATCAGAGAAGAAGGAAACGTTTACCGTGGTTTCTCAGGAGGTGAGACACTGCTCTGTACCTAGATTTATTTTGCATCCAGCCATTTAGAAAGGAATTATGTATGTATCCCAATCTGGGCTCACATAACTTCTTTGAGTATGTATAGGTGCGTGTGCCCCTATGTTAATCAATATGTAGGTTACAAAATTTAAAAATAAAGCACTAGGAAAACAAAAGGGAAAAACTGGAAGACAAATTACAGTTTCTTTCAAATACTAGTTTGAGAACTAGGTATTGAGTTGGGCATAGGGCATACACCTTTAATCACAGCACGCAGGACAGGTATACATAGTGATTCTAGGACAGCCAGTGCTACATAGAGCCTGTCTCAAAACCACCAAAACAAAACTCCAAAAACTTGGGTACTAGTCAGCAAAGAATTTTCAGATTAGAGGCTAATATAGAAGTACAAATTAGTCACTCCCACTGTGAGTTTCCGGTTCTTCGGGAGTAAGTGCTGAATCGGCAGTGGGCAGCGCAGGAGGAGGCGTGCCCTCTGGGCAGCAAGAGCTTTCGGAGGTGAGCTGCAGACAACACTGTTGCTATTACATTTAAAATCAAAATGTGGTGGTGGCGCACGCCTTTAACCCCAGCACTTGAGGCAGAGCCAGGCAGATCTCTGAGTTCGAGGCCAGCCTGGTCTACAGAGTGAGTCCATCACAGGGCTCTGTTAAACAGAGAAACCTTGTCTTGAAAAACCAAAAGAAGAAACAAAAAATTTAATAAAATGATCAAAATGTACAGGTGCATATATACATTTCTTACACACACAGATGATTAAAAAAGACACTTATGTTGCTCTTTACCACAAGAGCCCAACGTGTTTTAAAGCCAGATGTACTAGGCGTACTCAGCGCTTGGGAGACAGGTGGCTGCCTTAGAGTTTGAGATCAGCCTGGGTTGTACAGTGTTACAAGATACATAATATCTTGAAAGATTTAGAAAATACTAGAAAGTTATGTTATTTAATTTCCATAAAAACTTTCCTCACACACTCTTCTATTTGGAAATCAATCTTGAAATTTACTCATCAATTCTTCAGTAAGTTAGAGCCTTCCTAAAAATGGTTTTGCTTGTAAAAGAAATTCCTAAACATGAACATGTAAGCTCTTAAAGCAAAACTAAGGAGATGGACTTAAACAGATGAGTTATTTTTTAACTTTTAAAAAATGATTTATTTTTATTTAATGTGCATTGGTGTTTTGTCTGCATGTTTGTGTGAGGGTGTTGGATCCCGTGGAACTTTGAGTTACAGACAGCTCTCAGCTGCCACGTGGATGCTGGGAATTGAACCTGTGTCCTCTGGAAGAGCAGCCAGTGCTCTTAGCCACTAAGCCATCTCCCCAGGAACAGGAGATATTTGATTTGAAAATGTGGGATAACAATGGGCAACCTCATTTTGGGGAGATTTCCTCCCTAAACCAAACTGCCAATCTACATCACTTAGCTGCTGAGTTCTAAATGAGAGCAAATACGCACAAGTGTCTTGAACACCTTAGAATGCACTTATAGCTGCATTTGCGTTTTTCTGTTTTAGGTTTTGTTTTTGTTTTGAGGCAGGGCCTTCCTACGTTGCTGTGGCTGGCCTGCAGCTCACCCTGTGGACAAGGTTGGTTCACAGAGCTGGGATTGAGCACTGCCGCAGTTGGCTCAATGTTTTCAGTGCTGTGAGTTACTCTGTTTATTGAAGAATAAGCAGGACCAGGATTTACATCACTGGGAGGCCAGGGGGATGGAAAGAGCTTGTGAGCAGACCAGTGCAACCCTGTCATTGACAGAGGACAGCCTTTTTGTTCCCAAGAACTGTCCTGTCAGGGCTAGAGAGGTGGCCCAGAGGTTAAGAACACTGGCTCTTTCAAAGGTCCTGAGTTATTCCCAGCAACCACAAGGTGGCTCACAACCATCTATAGTGAGATCTGATGCACAGGCACACATGCAGACAGAATGCTGTATAAATAATAAATGAATAAATCTAAAACCAAAACAAAGCTGCCCTATCTATAAGTCACCGGGAGATCTGAAACAGCTGAAAGCAAGTCATTCCAAGCTGATTCTGGGTTGGACCACACAAGCCTCAACCTTTTACTTCCTCTTTAACCTTAGGAAGACCAACCTCTGTGCATCCAATTGCTCAAGTGTAAGATAAAGGTAATGATAGAATAAGTTTTACAGTGTTGTAAAAAATGTACTCATTGTATTATATGTCAAGACCTTACAGCACAGAATTATTTGGGGAAACTCCAAGTACCATCAAAACAAATTGAAGCCTGACAACCAAGGCCTGATGGGCTCTCTCTTCTTTCTCTTAGGTAGTTCACTCTTGTTCCATCATTCCCTTTGAATGTCTGTCCTTGAAGGAAGTTACTATCACCTAAGTTGGAAAGAGGAGGAAGTGTGTATTTACAGTGGCTTTCATGAGGATGGAGCCCAGCTGGCTCCAGATTTTACCCTTTACACTGACAATGTTCTCAGCCTTCAAACACATCACATCCTGCTAGTTTTCTTTGTACTATTTAAAATGCTGTCTAAGATTGATCTTGGCTTGAAATATATGGCCTTTCTATATCCTGAAGTAAGACATATTTGTTACTGAGAAGAGGTCTATGTTCTGATTATTATTGTTATTATTATTGTTGTTTTGCTAAACTCTGAAAGTCCATCTAAAACAGAGTTGGCTTAGATGCCCTTCTGTGTCAATCACCCTTTCTGTTGCTAAAATGTGGGAAGTAGAGTAAGACCGGTTGGGACCATGGACCTCAAATGCTCATGCTGGCTTTATTCCATATTCCATACAAATACTTAATGGTAGTCTTTGCGCATGACACCATATGTTCAAGAAAAAAAAATCATTTCTAACGGTACTGATGCTGCTCTCAAGTCCTAGAATCTGAAAATCTAAAGTGTAGAATGTAATGACTTCATGTACCTATGCAAGGACTCCCTGTAAGGTATTTGCTCTGCATTAATTCTAACCTGCTAAGAGACTCAAAAGTAGAATAAAAACTAGTCCAAAGGCTAAAATCCTATAACTATACAATCCTTCCAAAGCCACAACCAGGTAGTGTGTGTTTGTTTTTAAATAGAAGTATGTTGAAAGTTAAGTGAACATCCCAGCACTCACAGAGGCAGAGGCAGTCGTATCTCTGTGAGTTGGAGGCCAGCCTGATCTCCGAAGCCAGCCCAGGACAGTCAAAGCTACACAGAGAAACCTTTTATTGAAAAAACAAAACAACAACAACAAAAGGTTAAGTGAGCACAGAACTCACCCGGATCCTTGATGGCCTGTTGGATGAAGAGCAGAGGAGTTTGCACTGTGCCTGAGATGCCGCTTAGAGCCCAGTCTCAGTGGTGAGAACGGCAAGATGGGATCATACCGCCCTTCTTTTTCCGTTAGAAAGCAAGAATCCAGGGAGAAGTGACCCAAACCAGGCAATACAGTCCCCTTCCACCCTCCATGTGCCCCATATAGAGACCAAGCTTCTCATGGGCCACTTGTGTGCAGGGGTTCTAGGTCCAGACCATACAAACTCTATAGTTGATGTCTTAAGTCTCTGAAAGTCCCCATGGGTCTGTGTTAGTTGTCTCTGTTGGTCTTCCTGTGAGATTCCTGTCCCATCCAGGTCCTTCCATCTTTCCCCCAACACTTCCACAGGACCCCGGAGCTCCACCACGTGCTTGGCTGCAAATCCCCGCATGTAACTATCCATGCTGCCTGGAGCCTCCCAGATGACGGTCAAGTTAGGCTCTTGTCCGACTCAAATTCTGCCACTAGGCGGCACTGCGCTACAACTTTGCAATTCGAAGGCGCACTGCCCTGGGGAAGATTTATCCATTTTGTACCCTCACCAACTCCCTCTCCTTCATTTTTCAGGATGACAACACCTTGCAGGGTTATAGCCATCAGGAGAATTTACTGCTAAGCTATATACTGATGTAATGAAATCTAATATCTGCTGTGCCGTGAATTATGAGATGTTATTTAGTTTGGGGATTTTATTACTTCAATCACTTATGACCATATTTCCTTTTATATGATTGCTCACTCTTTAAACATACCAGATGACTATACATGGAACACCTAATAAAGTCCATATATGTTAAAACATTGTTAAAATATAAATGTTTTCATTTATTTGCCATAATTTGTTTAAATTTTGGTTATATGGGGGTTGGTATATAAACACACACACACATAGCACGGGGCCAGCGAGATGGCTTAGTGGGTAAAGGAACTTGTTACAAAGACTGACACCCTGAATTTAATCTCTAGAATTCACATGGTGGAAGAACTGAACCCACAAGTTGTGTGCGCACACACACACACACACACACACACACACAGAGAGAGAAATACTGGTACTGGTCTTTAAAAAGCCAGAGCATGTTAGGATCTAAGACCTCAAATCTGATGATGCTGGGAAGTTAAATCTGGCTAAGATATTTGCCTGTCTGTGTTAGTAATTGAGCAAAAAGTGCTGAATCATTCCTACATAGTTACATTTTAACACATACGCCAGAAATCCTGTGGATATTTAAGTGTTTTATGACAAACTATTTAAATAATTCTGAATTCTGACTAGATCACCTACAGTAGAAAGAATGTATTATTTGTTTAACTTTCTATTTAATATATTTGCCTGTTTGTGCATAAATGCCAGAAATGAAATTTTAAAATAAACCCCTGTGAAACTTCTGGTAAAATTGCTCAATTGAATTAATGCTCTGTTAGTATTCTATTTTTTTAATTTTTCATACCTATCAATTGTATTTATAATACAACCAAAAGGGACAGTCATTTCTTCTTGAAGAGTCAGCTTGCATTCCTTTCCTATGCATGCACCACTGAAGCTGGGAACTCGGATATCAGGTCCAGAAGGCGGCCAGTCTGACCTTCAGAGCCCCATCAGAGCCACAGTTCTTCAGCTGTCAAGTGAAGGGACTCGACTACAGGGTCCTTCGACTCCTTTCAGCACCTTCTGCGCTCTATGGCTTAGTCTTGTACTTTACTGAGAAAATAAAGTAATATTGATGAAACCCCAGCCTTGCCCCAGACATTCAGTCCATCAACATCTCGCCTTATCTTCCTTGCATCCGTCCCTCATAGATGTTATTTTGCCCATGACATGGAGGAGAAAATTGGACTTCAAAGGTTCATTTTAACACACATGCACCTGCACACAAAAGAACATGCACACACAAATACACGGATACGAAAGTTCATTTTAAATCCCATTGTGGTATTTGGGAGGTTGAGACAGGGAGCTCTCCAGTTCAAGGTCAGCCTGGGACACACTGTGAAACTAAATTACCTGAAACCAATGGAACCTGCATGTTTTTACCACTTCAGTACATAATTTTGTGGAGATTGGAGGGAGAGGGTTATGCATTTGTGTCCCTGACAAGAGGGGAACTAAATATAGCACATGGTTTTTAATTATTAACATGTGGGCTGAATAATTTGTGGAGAACTAGCTAGAACTACTGATTGTTTAGCAACAATTTTTGCCTTCTCTACACTAAATACTGTTGCCATTTTCCACCTCCTACTTGTTACTGTTGTTTTGTTTCTAGGAGCTGGAGGGATGGCTCAGTGGTTAAGAACACTTGATGCTCTTCCAGAGAACTGAGGTTCAGTCCCCAGTACCCACATTTTGACTCATAACCACCTGTAACTCCAGTCCAGAGGATCTAATACCCTCCTCTGACCTCCATGGACACCAAGCAAATACATGGCATTCATACATACATATAAGATAAAAATAATCTTAAAAATAAGTGTTTCTGTATATCACCAAATGTTCTTGGGGGAGAAGAATTGCCCCACTTTGAAAAGCACTAATGCAGGGACTATGAAAACAGAAACTAACATTTCGGAGACAAGTGAACAATCGATATGTAAATGAACACGAACATACTCTTTACAATAACTGTGCACTAGGTACAATGGAGTGGGGAAAGCAATCCGGTGGATCTGGGACAGGAAAAACCTGGTTTCCAGAAGGGTCAAGCCAAGAAGGAGGTAAGGACAGATGTGGGATACGGAAGTCGGAAGTCACACACCACAGGGAGCTGCTTGGACTTTATTCTGTGTGGAGAGAGTTACTCTGATAGCCTTGATCAAGTGAGGATGTTGGGGTAGAAGAACAAATATTTAATGTTTCACGATATTTAACTGCCAGTTGACTTTTTTTAGAAAGCTGGTACTAACCTATTTTCCCCCAAACAATCCAGGAAAGCCTTTTATTTCAACCTCGCTTGCACCAAACCATTCTTGTTTATGTTTGTTTGTTTTGGTTTTTGCTTATTTTTGAGACACAGTTTCTGTGTGTAGCGTTGGTTGTCCTGGATTTGTTCTGTAGCTCAGGCTGGCCTTGAACTCGCAGACATGTGCCTGCGTCTGCCTCCCTGAGTTCTGGAACTGTGGGCATGTGCCGCTGCATCTGGCTCTCCCAGTTGTCTCCACTGAAAGCACTTTTGAGATCTCAGTTGGAGAAAAGCTTTCTGTTCAGATCTGGATTTCATTTTTTCCCCACCTACTCTGCCCTCTGTGTCTATTTTCATGGCTTTTCCCTTATTTGTTTGATTATTTTCTTCTTGCCCTCCCTCCAGATTTTTGTCAATTCTTATATATGTGTATGATGTCACTTACATCTTTAGACAGGAATCTTTTTTCTTAAATTTGCTGTCAAGGTACTGTTTTGTTCTTTGATTTTTGTTTTGATTGTTTTATGGTTTTTCAACTGTTCATGGTGGTTTTTTGTCAAATGGAAGTTTGTCGTTTGAATATTCCACAAGCTATCAGTGTTTTCTGTGGGTTAGCTTTAGATTTGGGTTTAAAGGAGACCTCTGTCTTCTTCAAGATTTCATAAATATACAAGGAGTTTCTTGTCTAGCACTTTCAGCCAGAAGAAGCAAATCCATAAATCCTTTAAGTGTCTGTACTTTAGATATATGTTGTGGATGGGGTTTTGTTTTGTTTTGTTTTTGAGGTCAAGTCTCACTATGTAACCTTAGCTGGATTGGAGCTCTCAATGTAGACTGGGCTAATTTTGAATTTGTAGAGGTCTGCCTGCTTCTGCCTTCTGAGCACTGGATTTAAAAGTATGCACCTCTTTATCTGACCCAAGTGGACAGACCATATTTTTTGAGAGATCATGGGTATTTTCTGTTTGTTTGTTTGTTTGTTTGGTAAGATCTAGCAAATGGTTTAGTTGCAGGATCAGGATTAGAGATGGAGGCATGGGAGAAGACACACAGTGATTCTGCTGAGCGGATGCAGGTTGCTGATGAGCGCTCTGGGAGCTGCTCCTCCTCCTCCCTCCTTTTTCTCCTCCTCTTCTTTCTTCTTCAGGTTTTTTTGTTTTTTTGAGATAGGGTTTCTCTGTGTAACGCTCTTGGCTGTCCTGACTCGCTCTGTAGACCAGGCTGGCCTCAAACTCTACAGATCCAACTGCCTCTGCCTCCCTGAGTACTAGGATTACAGGTGTGCACCACCACGTCTTGCTCTCTGGGAGCTTCTTCTTTTGGAAGATTGCTCCACTGTGCTGAGTACCCCGGAGCCAGGCTGTCCTTCTCCACCTTGCTCTGCGCTCCAGTAGGCTGCATCCAGATAGACCTTCTTCTTCTCTGGCGTCTGACGTGGACTTGTTCTACAGTGAAATCATCTGCAAGGAAGGCAGACAAAAGAGAGCCCACTTTCTGCTTGACAACGATTACATTCCTTTCTAGAAAGCAACGGCTCCTGTCAGCTCCTCCGTGATCCCCCATCTCTGCCTCCTTGCAACGAATGGTTATTTTTGTCTTTTCAACTGTTCATAGTGGGGGTTGTCAAATGGAAGTTTCTTGTTTGAAGGTATCAATCAATAATAATCAATAACAAGCTATCAATAGTCATGTTTACTTGACTGTTTAAGAGACAAACCTCTAGGCATGGCTGTGAGGTTGCTTCTGGAGAGGCATATGTGAAGAAGGAAAGATTCATCCTGATTGTGCGCAGCAGCATGCAATGGATTGCAGGCTTGGATGAATAGAAAGACAAGAAAGGAGGAAGTGAGCTGAGCACCAGCTTTTACCCCTCTCTGCTTCCCAACTGCAGATGCAATGTAAGGAGCACCTTACACTCCCACTGCCCATCCCCTCTGCTAGGATGGGCGGTACCCTTAAAGTGGGAGTCATAAACTCTTAAGTTGCTTTTTCTTGTCACTTCAACAAGAAAAGTGACTTATTAGTTGCTTATTACTTATTGCTTGCTACACCATACCCTCCTCTTGAAATTCTGTCACAAATGGTCTTCCTTGACTCTAGCCTGCTCCTTGGTATTCATCCCATTTGGCCTTTGTACTGTCCTCAGTAGCCTGAATGTGTGTGCTTTCTTTCCTGTCAGGACCCAAATTTTCCCCAAGACTAGCTCCATTGCCCCATGGGAGCATCCAATGCTGCCATTTGGAACTGGTTTGAAATATGTCCCTGGAGAGCCCTGAAAGCTTGCCACTCTGAGGCTGCTGAACTCATGCCCCGCAATCAACCTCTGGGAGACCACACAAGCTCCCCCTGAAGGAAACAGCCATTCAAATCCTGCTCCCAACCACCCTCACCTCTGCCTCTGCCCATAACAGATCTGCTTCCAATCACAGACTCTTCTATACCATCTAACAACGTAACACTTCAACTAAAGATATGCCTGCCACATGATGGAAAGCAGAAGGTTGGGCCATCTTGACATACAGCTGTGCTGTCTTTCTAGACAAGCTCTTTCCTCCTGGATAACTTCCTCATCCCTGAGCATGCCACAGAATTGTCTGACCACTCTTCCTCCTGTTTCCCTCTTGACATGTTGCTGGTAGCCCTTCTCTCTGTTGATCCACACTCAACCTTCATGATTAATACTACATGCTGCTTATCCAGAGAAGCTGTTTCTGATCCCCAGATCCCATGCTGTTTCTGTTGTCTTTGAATTTTCTTTCTTTTTTTTTTTTGGAAGACATTCATTGCCTCAATCACTTGTTGCTTAACAAAACTGAATGTTACTTACTTCACATACACACTGTGTGCCTTTCATGCTCACCTTTTTCCTTTGAAAACATCTGAGGGCTATGATAGTCTTCTCGGAGGTGTGAAGAAAGCAGAACAAGATCCCAGGTAGAAAGCAAGCAAATGAGTCTAACTGCTGTCTGATGTGGTATTGCTCTGCTGTTCTCTCACAGAAATTAAAATGCCCACACCACACACTGTTACCTTTTTGTGCAATTATTAAGAACACCTGAAACTTCTCTTAGCAGATATTTCAGGATACATAAGTGTTAGTCATCTTTCTCATTCCTGTGATGAAATACTTGACAGGCGCAACCTAAGGACGCCATGATTTATTTTGGCTCCCAGTTTAAGAGTATGGCCCACCACGGGAGAGGAGGCATGGTGACGGGAGCTTGGGGCAGCTAGTTGCATAGCATCTAGTTATTATTAATGTGTGTATATGTATAGGGCATGTATGGGAGGGCGGTGCAGGCATACGTGTGGAGGTCAGTTCTCTCCTTCCGCTAAAGGTCCCAGGGATCAAAGTCGTCAGGTCTGTATGACCAAATCTTTTACCCACTTGCCTTCATTTTCTATTCTTATTCAGTGTAGGACCCCAACTTAGAGAAAAGTCCTTAGTGTGGAACTTTTCACCCTCAATTAACATGATCTAGGCTTTACAGTCTGTCAGGTTGATAGTCCCTGTTTGTTAGCCCCACACTAACTCAGTCTTTCTATACACCAGATCTCCAGGCTGGGCTACAGAACTCCAGGTCTGGGCTGTTTGATAGGCTCCTCCCCCTTTTCTTCCCTCCAGCCCTGGTTCCTATCATCTATTCTCTGTTTCTATGTATTTGATGTCTAAAGATTCCATGTATAAAGATTTGGCAGTTTTTTTTTTTTCTGCGTCTGGTTTATTTCACTAAGCAGAATGTCTTCCAAGTTTGCCTCTCGTAAGTGGCAGTGTCTTGTTCTCTTGTCTGTTAAATGATACTTCATTGTACCTGCACACCACACTTTCATCACCCATGCTGCTGTACTCAAACATCAATTGTACATCCTGCCTTCTCTGAGAACGATGCTACACAGAGCTCAAGGACATAGGTATCTTTTACGAAGCAGTGATTCAGCTTCCTTTGGGCACATACCCAGATGTCAAATTGCTAGGTCATATGGTAGTTCTACTCATGTAGTTTTACCGTTGTCATTTCTTGTCTGTTTTACACTAGCCACATTATGTGTTTATGTGTCTTTGTTGTACTGTTTGCATTGCTGCAAACACCAGGAATGTTAAGCCCCTTTTCCTATACCTGTTGGCTTTTGGGGGGATCTTCTTTGGAAAGCTCTCTAGTTTTTGACCTGTTGTTTTTATTTACATTTTGGGGCCTTTCACAATGTGCTGCTCAGGTCACCTTTACATCTTTATGTTTTACTCTGGCTTCTACTCACCTTCTGCTTCTGCTTTGGTTTTCAAGCTCTGCCTGATAAATGAAATCTTTAGTTTTGAAAGTAGTGTACAGTGTGTACTGTCCCTAATGAGAGGATGTTTGGACTGTAGGTGCCTGTAGCGCCGGAGGGTGCCACCACCCACAGCCAGCCTGCTCTTCAAGCTACGCCATACATTGCCTTGAGAAGCTTACAGCCAACCAAACCAACCCCAACAATTGCTCCTGCAGACTCCTTTGGGATGCAGTCTTGGCTATAGGTATAAGTAAGGCTGAGAAACACTGACCTAAGGAAAATATTCTAGCAGAGAGAGCAGTGAGTGCAACGGACCTGTGGCAGAGATGGGCTTGAATAGCTGCTAGAGAGTTGGTGAAGGAGAAAGCCAGGATGCTGACTCCAAATGGAGGAGCGGAGAGTGGCCCTGGGCTCAGAAGAGGATGCACAAGGCATTTTAGATTTGGGGAAGGAGTTTGGAGACTATATAAACATAACTGGAAGCCCCGGAGGGTTTTGAGCAATGAAATATTATTATGAAGCAAGAAGTATGTATAAAACAACCTCGTTCTTTTGAAGGAATGCATAACCCTCTGGATTATAGATGGCGCATAATTTATTCAAGCATTTTACTGTTGATTGACAGTTGGGTTGCTTCCAATCCAGTCCTGTTACAGAGAACTGCAAAGAATATCCCTGTGCACACGTGTAGTTTAGAACTGTTACGGGATCAAGTCCAAATGCTTAAAACAATTTAGACCTGGAATGCAGTTGGTGGGAAGGGGGTGAAATCATTTAAGTGTCCGTGTTGTGCTAGGGACTGTAAGCTCGGGTGTTTCAGATGTACGTTTCACATCAGCTGAATCAAGCTAGTTCTAGCAGACCATCAAAATTTTGCAAGCGGCCACTGGAGTGTCTACAGAAACACCGACGCATGAGAAACACAGCCACACCCACTGTTCCCGAGATGAACACTTATTTCCCTGTAGGTTTTCACACACACCGGCTGTGCTTTTAGTTCCGTACAAGAAATTTAACTACTGTAGTGTATGTCTAGTCAGCTTTTAAAAAGCCTTACCATAAATCAGAACACGATTTTCCTTTTAGATAAGTAGACTTTTTGTTTTTGTTTTAAGCTTGATTTTCATTGTCTAAAGAAAGGGAGCCTAATCGGAGTGTTTCTCTATCTGTTCACAGTTTCTTTCCCACAAGCCATTTACAACTTCTGGTACAAGGTGAAGGGGTTTCCAGGATCAGTTGTTGAGGTTTGTTTGTTTGGTTGGTTGTAAGCTTCTCAAGGTGATATGTGCCATAGCATGCTTGTGTACAAATAAGTTTTAATTTGTTCATACAAGGACTATTTATTCATACATGGTACTCGGTGCTGAGATCCAAAGCTGAGCCACAGGCAGCTTTTTTTCTTATTGAGTTCACAGTGTGTAGGGAGAGGAAGGTCCAGAAAGTAGAGACTCTCAACCCAGAGTGAGAATTTCTTTATGTTAAGCAGGGATGGTAATGGGGCCCAGAGATGGGGGCTAGGGTGGGTGATCTGTGCTGAAAGACTGTCATGGCAGAAAGGTATATGCTGTCATGAATTAAAGGCTTAAAACACCCCAAATTTCCTCTTAAGTTGTAGAGGTCAGAAGTTCAAAAGGAGCCTTGCAGAGCAAATACTTGTGCCGTCAGGATAATCTGTTCCTTAACTCTTTCAAGGAGGCCATGAGCATTCCTTGATTCATGGCCATATCACTCCAATATGTTTCCACTGGCCCATGGCTTTACCTGTCTTTTTCTGTCCTCTCTTCCTGGTCTGAAAATTCTTGATGTTTCATTGAGCCTGTGTAAAAACCCCAGGATTATCTCTTCATGTCATAATCCTTCATTGAATCAATCATGCCTGGAAACTTATTTAGCCACGAGGGCATCGTATTCACAGTGTGAGGGGCAGTAATGGGAACATCTCTGGGAGGCTGATCTTCAGTGTTATGGCCCAGGGAGGGTGGCCGTAAGTGCATATAGCTGGTGCCCTGCCCTGGGACTAGGTGAAGCACAGAACTAACCAGATAGCTATTGCATGCTCCTTTGCTCCAGTGATTTCTCAGCTATCTCCATACTTGCCCTGTTTCTAGGAGACAAACACTTCCAATAGGAATCCGTAGTTGCTGAAGCCTGGTCCAGGTGTCAAGGCCAGTGCCAGGAAGAGGCAGATGATTCCCAAGGCGCTGGTACCAAAAGAAAGGAACTTAACCTCTCAACGGGGTTAGGGCTGTGTAAAAACACTTGGAACTTGTACACTGGAGGAAGGAAGACTGGGAGATGAGCAGATTTCCCTGAGGCAGAGCTGCTGCACTGAAGTAGAATAGGATGGTGACCCACACAAGTGTTTTGTCTTTCTCCTTTGGGTTAACTTATTAAAGGACACTTGCATCTTTTATCAGACAGTCATTGAAAGAACTTCACTAATGGAGGGACCTATAATTAGTGAATAAATCAGAGCTACCCAATACATGTTAAAAGGATGCAATGACTATAGCTGCTCACACATTAATATACTTTAGTAGTGACACACATTGATAAGGCCTTTCCCAAAATAAATTTGTAAATAAGATGCAAGAATCTTTAAAAGGACATATGAGGGGCTAGAGAGGTGGCTCAATAGTGGTTATGAGCATTGGCTATTCTTCAACAAGACTGAGGGTTTGATTCACAGCACCCACATTGGGACTCACAACTGTCTGTAACTTCAAGTTCTAGGGCATCCAATGTCCTCTGCTGCCCTCCAAGAGCTCCAGATATGCATATAGGGAATAGACACAAATGCAAGCAAAACATCCACACACCTAAAATAAATAAATAAAAGTACATACCATTGGACCCACTTATTCCACATTTCAAATTGGGTATGTGTGTGTGGTGTTTGAATGAGGTGACCTGCACATTCTTAAGCATTTGAATTCTTGTTCCCCAGCTGGTGGCACTGTTTGGACAAGTTTAGGAGGAGGTGGCTTTATTGGATGAAGTGTATCACTGTAGGGTGGGCATTGAGGTTTCAAAAGAGTTATGCCATCCTAAGTTTGCTCTTTCTGCTTCCTGGTCGTGGTTTAAGATGAGAGCTTGGCTTTCAGCTTCCACCTCCGGTTGGCATGCCTGCCTCCACAGTTGCCCACCTCTCATGATGGCCTCTTATCCATCTGGAACCATGAACCAAAATAACCAGTCATTATATAAGAAGCCTTGCTCATGGTGTTTTATGATAGAAAAATAATGCAATGTATTTATACAGAAAGGTAGATCTATCTATCTATTGATAGAATTTCAGGAATTGTGTACAAGGGTATTTCCTGTAATGATGTTACCATGTCACAATGAGAGGACAGATGGTAGAATATCATTTTTCTTTTTAAAAAAGATATTCTCAAATAATGCTTAGGGACTTAGTGTAAGGTGTGTTCACTTTGGTTGAAAAATCCACTTCAAAGCAAATATAATGGAGATGTCTAGGTAAGATGGCAGATATGAAGCTGCCAGTGTGTAACCTGACTAAGGAGAAGAGCCAGGATAAGAAAAAACAGATTATTCAATAGAGAGAATGAGCAAGAAGGTTGGGGGACATTCACAGAGGCAGTTTTGGACCAGCAGAAGGGTGCTGAGAAATAGGCAATTAATAAAGAAATAAAGAAAGAAGGAAGAAAGAAAGGAAGGAAGGAAGAACGAGAAAGAAAGAAAGAAAGAAAGAAAGAAAGGAAGGAAGGAAGGAAGGAAGGAAGGAAGGAAGGAAGAAAGAAAAAGAAAAGCCAAGTGAAACACAGCTCTTCTTACATTGCTCTAGGACTAGGGCAGAAAGAGGACACTCATCCGAAGAGCGAGCCTTGCAGCCAGTGCACAAATAAACCAGCAGACTCACCCAAACTTCAAATCCAACGGCGAGTTTTGTTGAGCCAATAGAAGTGTCAGCAGTGGGCAAGGATCAAGTCACTGTATGTGACTTGGAGTGGTGAGTGACATTTGGAAGGGAGGCTGTAGGAGGCTCAGCTCAGGCAATGAAGAGTATAAACCTGCATTGGGTTGCAGGGGGCCAGTCTCACTGATAAAGAATACTCGGAGTACGAGGTCAGCAGTTTGAACAACCTCTGTAGGCATCTACCTGCCATGGGATGCTATAGAGCGTAGGAACTCTGAAGTACATACCTCCAACGTGGTGATTAGGACCAAAACAACCCTAAAAGTATAGTGGCAGACTATTTGGCCTGTACATATCTCCGGGCTATGGTGGCTTTCCACACTCCCAACACGTTTGGGAGCCATCCACAGCCAGCATATTAACCACCTCAGGGCATAGGATCAGGAGAGCACCAGGAGGGCAAGGAAGCCTGCCCAGCTCCCAGACAACAAAGCAAAGTCTAGTCAGCAGAGGCTCCTAGTACACAAGAGAAGTTGCTAAAGTGAAGACAGCTCTGGCAGACATCACAACACTGGCTGATCACCAGCATGAACCACAGAAGATGTGAGTCCGCAAGCCGACTGACCTACCCCTGTCTCCATGTTTAGCAATGGATGTCTCTAAGTTTCAAATGCCCAGAAAGAAGCTTGCTCTGACATTTCACCTTATTTCTCATCTTTTCATTTTTATAGATTTACCTGGTTTTGTTTTTGTAACTTCTTTATTATTGGGTAATACTTTTTTTTTTTAGTTATTTTTTTCCTTTTTAACCACGTGGTCTCCATTTCTACTATGTTCTCAGTAGTGTTAAGTTTTTTTTTTTTACTACTTCTATTTTATTTCCTTTCTTATATTTATCTAATTTTGTTTTCAAATTTGCTGATAATTAGGTATGTTAATTACTCTCCTGTTGCTATGAGGAGACACCATGACGAAGGTAAAATATAAAAAGCAGCATTTGATTGGGCGCTTGCCCATGGTTTCAGAGGCTCAGCCATTATCACCGTGACAAGGAGCATGGCGGCAGGGAGGCAGGTGCTGGCCCAGGAGCTGAGCGCTCACAAATAACCCATAAGTTGCATACACACACACACACACACACACACACACACAGATGGATAATTGAGCTTTTGAAACTTCAAAGCCCACCCTAGCGACACCTCCTTCTCCAAGGTCACCTCCTCGGGAACGAAGCATTTAAATATTTGAACCTATGGGGCCCATTCAAACCACTGCATCGAGAAATCCTTGCTTTCTCCTTGTTTCTCTTTGTTTCCTCATCTCTTGCTCTTTTTCTTTATGCCCACAACATTCTTCCCCACTCCCCCTTTTCCTTTCATTTACTTATCCTTGCTTCTTTTGCCTTTAACCCCTTGTCTGCCTTTTTGTTATCTCATCCATTTACTATGTCTATGTTCATTCTAAATAGTTGAGTTCATAAGACATTCTACATTCGTTTTTCCATTTTCTATTCTATGACCTCTTTTGATATTTTAGACGTACGAGTGGACTTTATTCCCCTTCAGTAATTCCTCTCTTCACAGAAGTTCATGTGAAACAAAAAAGGTCCTGATTAGCCAAACTAATACTGAATAGGAAGAGCAATGCTAGAGGTTTCATAGAAATTGGTTTCAAATTATTCTGCAGAGCAATAGTAATAAAGACTGTAATATTGTTACAAGAATGGAGGCTGTAGAACTCAATCCTTGTGCCCATAGGCACCTAGTATGTGTCAAAACATAGATGTAATAAAAAGACAGCCTCTTCTACAAAAGGTGCTGTAGAAGCTGAGTATCTACATGTAGAAACGTTACAGTAGATGTGTTTCTCTCACCTCCATGAAAATAAATTCAAAGTGGATCAAAGACCTTCATGTAAAAGAGAAATGTTTGAAACTTCTAAAGAAAGGCAAGGGGAAAAGACTGCAAGATAAAAAAAAAAGATTGTCAAGGACTTTCCAGAAGGGACTTGAATAACAGAGAAAGCCATCCCAAGAAAAACACAAGGAAGCAATTCCAAGAACTGAGAAGCAGAATTACATGAGAAAAGCTTCTTCATGACAAAAACAAAACAAAACAAAACTCTGAGGTGATAACACGTAGGACAAGGAAAGATCTTTGCCAACTGGACAGTAGACATAAGTTTACCTTGTCTTTCTAAAGAACTCCAAAAATCAAACACCAGAAGACTCAGAAAATCCAATCCCTAGTTGTGCCAATGAACTGAGCAGGTAGTTCTCAATAAAGGAAAATGGCTAAAGAGTATTTAAAAAGGCACTCAAAGTCCTAAGCCATCTGAAAAATACAAATAAAAACTACCTTGAGATTTTATTTCATTCTCCTTAGAATCACTGACATCAAGAAAACAAAGGACAGCAATGCTGTTGAGGATATGGAGAAAGATGCAGCCTGACCCATGGCAGACGGGGATGTAAGCTGTCATGGCCACCATGGCAGTGAGTGTGGAGGTCCTTGAAGAATCTGACAATAGAACTAGCACAAGACTCAACTAAACCCAGAGGACTCTAATTCAGCACACCACAACACAGAGATACTTGTGCATTCATATTTAGTGTTCTACTATCCACAACAGCCAAGAAATGGAAGAGGGCTAGGTGTCTATCAGCAGGTGTGCTGATAAAGAAAACATGGTGCATACGCACGATCCAACTTTATTTGGCCTTAAGGAAGAGGAAATCGTGGCATTTGTAAGGAAAGGGTCCAACTGGAGATCATTATTTTAACCAAAATAAGTCATTGTCAGAAAAACGAATGCCTATGTTTTCATTCCTATGCAGAATTTATGTTAGTGTTAAGTATGTGTGTGTGTGTGAGAGAGAGAGAATGTGTGTGTGTGTGTGTGTGTGTGTGTGTGTGTAAAGGAAAAGGGAGAGCAGAAAGGCAGTCTTGAACAGGGAAGTGGAGACCTTATGAAAGGGGAATGGAGGACAGAGAGAGTATTACTTGCATGCAGAAGGGGGCCTATGTGTGGGACAAAGGTGAGCAGCAAGAGAGGAGTGGGTGGTGAGTGACTGCACTGAGAGAGGAATGGACAAGAATATAAAATAATATACATTTGTGAGAATGTCAATCAGATGCATCACTCCCTATGCTAATTTTAAAATTAAAGTCAAAGCCAAATATATGATGTAATACTAATATTATAAAAATCACATGCAAGAGTCAGAAAAAAAAAAGAAAAGCAGAGAGAGAATTTTTTATACATCTTCAGCATTCCTGGCCATGGATCTTTTGAAGTCTACCCAGGAGAACAGACTTGGACTCCCCATACTAAGCAATCTCTCTAGTTAGTGGCTAGAGTTAGTTCTAATTGTCTTCCCCATGCTTTATCATGCTTTCCAATTTTAACAAATTCAAAACATAGTTTCTTGAAATTATTGCTACTAAAAAGTTGTTGTCCTATAAAGATAAAATAGAAAATAGCTGTGTAGTAAATCTTTCTTAACTTAATGGAGAACATGTGTCAGGACCACTTGAGATGTGTTTCCAAGCAGCCACACCCACGCCCTACTCTAAAGATTCTTGTATAGGTATGAACAAAAGCACTCAGGACCATCTACCAGGCATGTTCAAGTCATGGCTCATGGTCCTACCTAGCCCTACTGAAAGCATGAGTTCTTTTTATTTATTGGTGAATTTTTAGAAACTTGAATTTTTTCCCTTTTTTCCTCTTTTCTTTTTGTATCTCCTCCTTCTCTTCTTCCTTTTATTTTATTTCATTTTTATTTTATTTATTTAATGAAGGTCTTATTATATAGTCTTAGCTGTCCTGGAACTCATTATGTAGACCAGGCTGACCCCAAACTCACAGAGATCCAGCTGGCTCTGCACATAAGATTAAAGGTGTGCACCATCAACCTTGGCCCTAACTTGCTCGTGTTTGAGCATGAACTTTGCAGAAAGAGAGAAATGATAATGTGTCACAATGTCGAAAGGTTGGACATGCCTGACTGATGCTCCCGGTTCATAAGGGTCCCAACATCATTGTTTATAAGCCTATGTTTCCCATATTTAAAAATAAATGCACACCCTGCTCAACTCTAATGGTCTGTAGCTCTTCAGATCTTCATAGCTGAGATCACTGATGCTCTAAAGTTTATTCTCCTCATTTCTTCACCTCCTTTCTGTCTCAGAACAACATTCGCCTTGCTGGAGTACATGTTTCTCTCTAACTTCTATCTTGAAAATGTCTCCTCCCTTTTAGTGTACCCTTGTAGCAATCACCATCAATGAAGTTTTTAGGTTTGAACGTGTAGTCAGAACATTCCCAAATAGTCTTCTAGCACACAAGCTATGTGAATGGTACTAAATAACCAACTTCAGAAAGTGGCTTTTCTATGTCCTCACATCACAGTACCAGGAAAATCTGAGAGCAGTTTGAATAAGAAAGAGTAAGTCTCTGATCGCCCTCTAGAACAAGGTCTGAGCCTTAACGCCCTTGACTGGAAAGCAGCAGAACTTGGTTGTTTAAAACTTAGTGATTAAAACGTCTTACAAAAGTGACAAATCAGGTGGGATTTATCCTGCTGCAATGGGCTAGAAAAGTGCAAAGACAAAAGACCATTTGCTGAACCTCATTTTGGTGTTAAATAGATGGGTAGCCAAAAGAAGGAGCAGTCATTGGGGCAGAAGTCCTGTTGCTTTTCTCTCCCTTTCAAAATGTCTTTTCTTGCCAATTCACTCTGAAATTTTGATTCTGAATTTTATTATCTTGGATATTGAGTTCTAATACACTGCTTGGCTGGCTGACCCATTCTTTTATTCTCTCATTGTTGAGGCTGTTATCTGTAGATCGGGGAAGGGAGAGGGAGAAAATGGATTCTCTGACCAACAACTGTTTTAAATTATGACTTGTTTGACTTAAGAAGGGTCAGTCTTTGACACATCAACTTGGAACTCTGTCATGGTTCTGATGGACTTAAACTCAGCTCCATAGTTGAGTTGTCCTAAGAGAAAAATGATTATGCACTCTTAAGGACTCAGGATGAGATTTGAGAGTGGAGGAACCAGGAAAGGCCCTTGTTTTAACAGAAATAGACTTTCTTTTGACAAATCCTTGGGTTTCTTTAAGTTTAGCTATTGTGCTTGAGCTAAAATTAGAAAATGAAAAAAAGTATTTTTAGTTTTCTCTCAGTTTGAAAAAAAATAAAAGGTTTATGTTAATCTTAATCCAGCCTTTATCTCTACTCTGGAATGATTCCTTTGTAGCAGCCATAGACCATCCATCTCCACTGTCAGCCCACAGGGGCAGCTTCATAGAAACACAGTGTGGAGGTCAGACCCTTGAGACCTTTGAGGGGGAAATGAAAGGAAATCTTGGCCTGTGACATCATGGGATGGGATGGGTCCCCGCTCCACCTGGACATTTGACTTCAGGCAATGGGACACTGGGGTACAACTGGCAACAGAACAGAGCTATCCATTTGGGAATAGAGAAGAAAAAGGAAGCCATTTCACGATCTGCTTGCACGATGGCTGGGAGACTGCTGAGGAATGAGGAAGAGGTCTGGGTTTGACCCACACCTGTACAGTCAATCTCTCTCCAGTGTTTTTCTGGTGCTGGTGAAGACTTACTGGATGGCCTCTCACAGAGCGGTTTTTACCTCACAGATTGATAGATGGCAACCCTAGCCCTTTGCATTGGAAATGGAAGACAGGCTTCAGAGAGGAAATTATGTACCGAGCACGTGTAAGAATCACAAATGAATATGCCTCAGGTCTCCTTGCTCTCTGCCATGGGATGGCATGAGAAAACAGCTTGCTTTTCACACACCAAGAAGAGGCCTCACCAGACAGGGCATCTGCTGGTGCCTTGAGCATAGACTCACCTGTCCCCAGTTTATGGTATTCTGTGAAAGCAGGTAGCTGATAGACATGGACAAGATGAACGTTTTTTCTGTTAGGATCGTTAAGCTGTTCATCTTCCTATCGCCCAGGAACTGAATCCAAACTGCACATCATTGAAACACCACTGGGTGGACAGACAGATGTACACACAGCGATGGTAACTGGACCCCTCCATGTTGAGGCAGGTTGCTTGTGTTTCTGTTTTTTTACCCAGGTGGGCATCTCCATTGGCAGTGCAATGGTGCGGTACCTCCCAGTCTCTGTGATGGGTTGGGTATGATGGTACCCGTGTTCCTGGCATGACTGTGGGCTCTGCCCTCTCTTTGTGTAGTTCTCATTGTCCCTGTTAAGCCCTTCAACCAGGAAAATGTGCTGCTTCTGTCCACACCACTGTACTTAGGGCACCACTGGGGCTGTGCGGGAATGTTAGAGGCTTCCTTAGTCACACTCCCTAGGAAAAAAGCCCACATTTGGTGCTTGCTGGCAGTGTGACTTTAGAACAAGTAGTTAGCTTCTCTGTGCCTCTGGCCCCATAGTTATCAAAAGTGGACTGACAGTACTATTACTCATTTCATAAGACTGTTGTGATTGTTGAGAGAGGGATACAGAGCCATGCCTGGCACTTGGCAGGCCCTTAATACCTGTTGCCATTAATTTTCACAGAGTGTCAGACAGAACAGAACACTTACTCTGGCTTTGGAGTTTCCAATGGTAAAACAGCATCATCTTCACATGATGCTTGACTCATTTTCTGCTCTAAGGGGGTGATCATACATGAAGAAAGGGGGCTTGTTTTTTTATCCTTTGGGCATACATACAGATGCAAAAAGACATGGCCTAGACGTCAGCAGGGAGGAAAGCGGATTTGGGTCTTGAGATGTCAACTTAGACTGTTCCAGTGTCTTGGGAGTATTCTATCAATTCCTCCTAGATCCAGCCTGTCCCTGCTGCACCCCATTTCTTCTTCCTGTTTTGCCCTCTCAGGGGGTGACTGCCTATGTGAAACAGAGGGTGAAAACTGAGAAAGAGAAAAGGTTCACCCTATTGCTTAGAGACTGCTGAAGAGCAGACTTGGACTATGGGTCACCTGGCCTGCCCTCTCCTCCTCCACCTGACCATCCAGCCATCAACAAAGCTTTTGTTGTGCTTTAAGATTGGAAGAGGGTAAAGTCCTAGATTTGTGTGTTGGTAAAGAAAAAAAAATTATCTGGCCCATATCTTTGCCTCCTGTTGTCATCAGCAGATCAGTGGCTTCCAAAGTTTCCTGGCCTCGGAAAGCTGAGCTTCCCAGCTGTAGTTTTCTGAGTAAGGTGAGACTGACCTCAGGGTTTTGTAGTTATCATTAATTTTTTTTCCCAAACAAACCAGCTTAGCAAAAAACATGGAACTGAGACCGAATTCATAGGGCCAAAACTTGAACAGTAACAAGAACAGAAACTTGGCATTTGGGTCCTCCCCTGTTTCTGAAATACTGCTCTTGTCCTCTCCCTGGAGGGCTGAAGCATTTGAATCAAGATTGAATTCAAAGGAAACTGATTGGCTCTCCCACAGGCAGAGTGGAAGATGCGTCACTTTGCGTCAGCAGCATCGCCTAAGGAGCGAAGGTGGCATTGCTGGCACCATTCAGGTCGGGAGATCAACTTTCACTTTTGGCTGGAAGAGTTTTGTTATTAGAGTTTGTTTAAACTAGAATCCTTAGAGTCCCTTTCTGAATAGCACCATCAGCATCTTTCTAAGCAGCAAAGATCTCTCTTTCCCTCCCTCTGGTCTGCTCTTAACAAACCAGACCATGTCTATTGGCTTGATTTGGACTTTCACACAATAGAGATGTCAGACTTTTGAAGTCTTGGTAACTATAATCCCCCAAATGAGAGCTCTGACGAGAGAAAGACTTCAAAGGTAGAGAGCAAATGCTAATAAAGCACAAAAGTATAGCTTTTTACCTACAGTCATCCATGTGGCAAGGTAGGAATCTTACAAAAAACAAAAGCAAACAAAAACTGAATGAAATACAGGTAAGGCTGGGTGCTTAGGGACAGTAATGAAATTAATTTCAAGTCAACAGATTTCGAGGGATGAAATAAAGGTGGACTGAGGGTGACAAAGCCAGAAAGAGGAACCAGAGAGAACTTTGGAATTGTAAATGTCACCAGGTAGTGGCCAGGGAATATCTTTAGTTGGAAAAGAAAGGGTGGGTCTGAGAATAGAAGATGAGGTTATGTATTGGTTGGGTTGAGTTTCTATGCCTTCATGCTGTCCCTACCTACCATAAACATCAGGAGGGCAGGTGGCAAGTTTTCCTATGCAATTGTGCGTTAAAACACTTATTACTCAACACATGTTTGAGAAGCAGATGGACTAATGAATGAATGGCTCTCTCGGGAGATGAGTACCACAAAGGTAAAAACATTATCTGGTGCTTTAGAGAATATCAAGATCACCAGGTTGGGCAAATTTATTGAGAGACGGCCATTGGAACTCTGATGGCAGGTACTTAAGAGAGAGTTAGTATGTGAGAAGAGGGAACCGCAGACATGAGATATTGCTTATATTTCTAAGCCCCCTGCTTCTCCACTTGTCTTCCAGCTCACAAGGGCCCTTGCTCCCTTATCATAATCCATATTGGTTTGGGTAAAGACCTGCGAATGAGAGGTGAAAAGTAAGTTATTATCATTGTAAAATATCTCTACTAGGAAGTCTGTTAAAATGTAGGGAGTGAGTCTCCAAGGAGCGATGCTCTTGCACTGATCTGAAACTGCCAGAGGGGGGGAAAAACTAACAACATAAAATATTCAGATGAGTTTTTCTTGTAAGTTTGTTGACACTCCAGCCCCTCAACAACACTTGATTTTAAATGCATTCTCGAGGCGAATGTAGGTAGGTTTCGCTTCTAGGGTATTGGGATGAACCCTCCTGAAGTAGGGGTATGCATACCCAAGTGGAGCTCTAGACCCGGAGAGCTGTTGATCCAAATCGAAGGACTCATATTTTCTGCTGCCTCAAAATCTTGTAAAATTAAGCATTTCACAGGGCCCTCTTCTGCATTCTCACCCATTCTCTGCTCTGTCCCGTCCTAGCAGGGGAACAGGGTTCTGAATTTCATTTCAGTATCTCCCCTGTAAAGTTTATGTGGACATTAGTGGTGACTAAACGATGCAAGAGCGAAAGTGATGAGACAGGATCTCTCTTAGCTCCTTTTTTTTTTTTTATTGCTGTGATGAAACATCACAACCAAGGAGACATACAAAAGGAAGTGTTTGCTTCAGCTTGCCATTGCAGAAGGTTGGAGTCCGCGATGCTGGAGCCAATGCATGGTACAGAACACCTGAGGGCTCACATCCTGATCCCTAAGCAGGAGACAGAGAGCACACTGAGAATAGCATGAGTCTTTTGAAATCTTGACGTCTGACCCCCAGGGACACACCTTCTCCAACAAGGCTACATCTCCTAATCCTTCACAGACTGTTCCACCAAGTGGAGAGCAAGCACTTAAACACATGAGTCTATGAGAGCCATTCTCATTCAAAACACTGCAGGGGCCAGGTTGTGGAGATGTCTTGAAGGCAGAAACAAGAGGGTGTCTGAGAGAACTGTTTTGCAGAAGAGAAGGAGGTAGGATTGGGGATGACTTTAAGACTGAGCCATCTGAGGAGCAGGGCTGCCATTGCTGAAACAGGGCTGAGAGAAGAGTCTCGTGTGTAGACGGAGAAAATCTAGATACAGGCTCCGTTTGGGGAAGGTTACATTGAGATGCCCATTGGACACTAACATGGAGGTTCTGAGTAAATAGTTGCCAGATCAGTATGGAGTCCATGGGAGAGACTCCCTCTGAGGGCATAAGCCAAAAAGTTACTAGTTCACAGGTTGTATTTGAACTTGACACCAGGCAGCTCTGAAATAAGCAGGAACAACTTTTTGTCTTGTTTTGTTTTAATTAACTGTTTTGTTTTGTTTTAATTGACAGAACTACCGATAGCAACACTAACAGGAGCATGACAGTCATGGTTATTGAGGGGCACAAATATCTCTCTCTAGATGCCCCCATTTGTGATACTTGTCTCTGGCCGTGTCCTTAAACAACTCTGAGCACACAGGTCACAATCACCAAGCTGATGACTCAGCTGGCAATGGTACTGAGTGCAAGACTCAGCAGAATGTGCAAGATTTGAATACGTGTGATTGTGTAGACTCAGTCCAAGTTTTCCTACTATTGCAAAACACTTCCCTGTCTCCCAGCAGGCCTTTATGGGCCCAGTCTGATCAAGAACTCTCTGTGAGACTTTGATCTTTACACTCAGAAGACATGTCACAAACAGAATATGTCCAAGAAGAAGGCCTCTTCCATTGAGACCTGAGTGGCAGAGACTACCTAAAATCCCTTGGTTTTTGAAAACAATAAATTTTCAAGTGGTTGGAATAATTCAAAGTACAAATTAACTGGAGGGGACTTGATATGGTTATCTTGAAAATTGTGGAAATGTTTTTAGCCTCACAAGTACTATGCTTTTGTTTAGCCCTTTGTATTCACAACTGCTTGAAGTGACTGTTAAATTTACCATCACAACTGTTCCCATTTTGCTTTTCTTGAAGAGGAACCTGAAAAGCAAATTTTAAAATCAGGGAACATAAAATAGCTCACTTGGGAGAATAAATTGAATTTTCTGCCTTGATTTGCAGGACTTTCAACTGAATGCCCATTTGTTTAAACAAAGGTATGAACCTCTCAGGAGAGGTGCCAGGTACCAGAAAGAGCAGAGATGATAACTTCAAATCCCAAATCTGCCCTTAATTGCCACATGACCCTGGGTAAGTGTTACCAGCTCCTTGGCATAATGCTCTTTCTAAGTGGGTGCAGTTAGGTCTACTCCATGCATTTGTGAGGTTGAGGCAAAGCATTATGCAGAGCAAGTGTACCTGCTTCTACAGCTCAGCAGAGGTCAAAGGCTTGTCTGTACACACCTCTAATTTACACCAGAAATCAGCTTTAAAAGCTCTTTTGTCATAGACCTACTATACCAGATGCTGGCAGTTACAGGATGAAAAAGACAGTCTGAGTCCATGAGGCAGTCATAGTGACTTATGGACTGACTGACTTCCTTCCTTCTCTCAACAAGCATTTATTAAGCACTTACTATGTTATAAGAGAACACACTAGAGAAGGCCCTCCATATCTGTGTGTCCAACCAACTGTGGGTGAAAATATTACTAATTCTATTTGTACATACACAAAAATATAGACTTCCTTTCATTCTTCATTAATTCAGTATAACATCTGCTATCATAATGTTTTTAGGGCATCCTCCACTATGGAGAGATGTGTTATACGCACATGCTGCATGATTTCATAAAATGAACTTGAGCACCCCCAGTTCTGGGTATTCAGGGTAGAGGTGGGGAATCTGGTAGTCCATGTGCCTCTCATCCTGAGGGATGGCTATATTTCGTGTTGTTCTTATTCTGAGAGAGAACCAAGCAGTATTCCCCATCAAGGAGCTAACACCCCACTGAAAGAGACAGTTACCAGGTGACAAATGCCTGGCAGGTTAGTGAAGGGAGGGCAGAGGTTGGAGAAGGATGGTGATAATCCTGTATAGACAGAGTGCCCAGGCACAGCTCTCTGAAGAGAGGGACCTTGAGCAGAAACCCAAAACACAAAGGAATGATGAGGGTGAGGAGAGCTCACAAAATGTACTAAGCTCTAAGGTGGAAAGGTACATGCTGCTGGGCAATGGAGCTAGAGCAGAAGAGGGTGTGTGTGTGTGTGTGTGTGTGTGTGTGTGTGTGTGTGTGTGTGTGTGAGAGAGAGAGAGAGAGAGAGAGAGAGAGAGAGAGAACAAAGGAAGTGAGGATGTGATAATAGCCTGGGGTCAGCTGCTAAATGACAGAATTGTATGCAACTTTAACACAACTATTTTACCAATGATACAGAGCGAGAAATAACCAGTTGCCTCATGCTCAAGTGGAGGCAGAGCTGATCCATCCAGACATTGCTAACCGCTAGTGTACTAAGACAATGAAATAAGGTGTTTATACCTTTCACAATAGCTGAAAATAATATATTTTGGGATAACTCCAACTAAGCAAGTGAAAGATAAAAAAGTTTAAGACATTGAAGAAGATACAAGAAGATGGAAAGATCGCTCATGCTCATGGATTGGCAGATTTAACTTGTAAAAGTAGCCATCTTACTGAAAGCAATCTATGGATTCAATGCAATCCCCATCAAAATTCAACACGATTCTTCACAGATCTTGAAAGGACATTTCTCATCTTCACATGGAAACAAACAAACAATTTCAGAATAGCTAAAATCCTGAACAATAAAAGAACTACTGGAGGCATCATTACCCCTGACTTCAAATTATACCACAGAGCTATAGTAATAAAAACAGTATTTGCACAGAAACAGACATGTTGATCAATGGAATTGAAGAGAAGGCCCAGACATAAATTCACATGCCTGTGGACACATGATTTTTAAAATTAAAACAAACAAACAGAAACACTGGAAAATGAGACAGCATCTTCAACCACATGATGGCTGCATGTAGAAAAATCTAAATGGATCCATACTTATTTCCCAGCACAAAACTCAATTTCAGATGGATCAAAGGTCTCAACATAAAGCCAGATACACTGAACCTGTTAGAAGAGAAAGAGGGCAATGGTCTTGAATTCATTGGCATAGGAAAAAAAATCTTTCTGAAACTAAAACCATTACTACAGGTACTAAGATCAACAATTAATAAGTGAGATCTCATGCAACTGAGAAGTTTCTGTAAGGCAAAAGTACACTATCATTCAGACAAAGCAGCTGCTTAGAGAATGGGAAAATATTTTTACCAATTACACATCCAATAAAGGGCTAATATCCATATTTTAAAAAATTGAAAAACATGGATAGTAAGAAAACAACGCAATTAAAAAATAGAGTACATATCTAAACAGAATTCTCAAAAAAAAAGAAGCTCAAATGGCTGAGACACGTAGGTTCAACATCTTTAGACATCAGCAAAATGTAAATCAAAACTACTTTGATATTTCATCTTACACTGGTCAGAATGGCTCAGATCAATAAAACAAACGCTGGGGATGATGTTGAGTAAGGGGAACACTTCTCCATTGCAGCACGTTCAGTCACTATGTGAGTCAGTGTGGTGGTACCTCAGGAAGATGGGAATTGATTTACCTCAAGATCCAGCTAATAGCACTCTTGAGCATATTCCCAAACAATGCTTCATCCTAACACAGAGACACTTGTTCATTGCTGCTTTATTCATAATGGCCAGAAATTGGAAAAAACCTAGATGTCCCTCAACAGAAGAATAGATAAAGAAAATGTGGTACAATTATACAAATTGAATATTACTAGCTATTTAAAAGAATGAAATTCACAAATAGGTAGAACTAGAAAAAAAATCATCTTGAGTATTGTAATGCCCAGAAAGACAAATATGATATGTATTTGCTTATATATAGATATTAGCTGTTAATTTAATGATAACCAAGTTACATCTGTGGACCCAGAGAAGTTGGGTATAAAGTAAAAGACTAGGAGGACAGATAAGGGCTACTTAGGAAGGGGAAATATATTAATTATAAATTATATATAAATTATAAATATATAGGAGGAAAAGCTGCAATAGGAGGATCGAGTGGGGAGGGAGAACAAGGAGAGAGCTAAAATTAAGGACATATGAAGGGCAATATGGAAGAGTCCATAAAATAAATACAGTGAGTCTCAGTGTCTATATCTCTTTCTTGTGCCTGTTTTGGGGGGTTAGGGGGTGGAAGGCTCTTTTCTTTCTGTTTGTTTTGCCCTGTTCTGATGTGTTAGTTTCTCTTTCATTTTATTATATTTCATTATTATCCCTTAGAAGCCCACTTGTTTTCTAATGACAGACAGAAAGGGGTGGATCTGGATGCAAGGGAAGATGGGAAGGAACTGGGAGGCGTAGAGAGGTAATCTACTTCTGTAATCAGGATATATTACGTAAGAAAAAAGATTTTCAATAAAAGAAAAAAAAGAAGATAAGGCTTCTGCAATCTATCGAGATCCTGAAAGAAATGCCAGCGCGATTCTGACTACAGCCGCGGGGAACTCAGGAGAACTCCCCTGAGGACGAGGTTGGTGATGGGCGTAGGGACCCACTGCCGGTTGTCACAGGCTGTACCGGACTCCAAGGCGGGCTCCTTCTGACTTCTCTGCAAGGAGGTCTTTGTCAACATGACATAGTATACAAAAGCCATTTTCCCCTCGTGTCACAAGACTGGGCAAATGCTATCTTCGATGTTCTCCTTAACCCAGGCCTTTACTCTTGCGTTGACAGTGTGTTTCCGGGGTTCCCGCCTTTATTTAGTCTGGCGACACCTGCGCACACTGAGAGCTGGCAGAGAATGCAGAAAGCCACTGCTTTCAGGGATAACCACATCCTCTCGTACCAGGCCATCTGCTGAAATGGGAGGAGGGTTCTTGAGAGAGGGTAATAGTTTTGGACCAGTCAAGAAGGTATGAAAGGTGGCAGGCATACAGAGAGTTCTCAGTGAATCAGGTTGGGGCCTGAGCTACAGTTATTCTGAGACGGCTCACTTTGAGTTAATCTTTTTTGGTACTTATATATTGTTTATCTGGAAACGGGGCTAATACTTGTACAAACCTCACAGTGTAGCTGTGATGAAAACAATGAGTTAGTACTTAGAAATCAGGTAGCAGCTGGGCATGGTGGTATACTCTTTTAATCCGCCCACTCGGGAGGCAGAGGCAGGGTAACAGCCTGGTCTAAGAGTGAGTTTCATGATAGCCAGGGCTATACAGAAAAACTTTGTCTCAAACTAAAAAAAAAAGAAAGAGAGAGAAGGAAGGAAGAAAAGAAAAGAAAAGTGAAATCAGATAGGAAAACGCTTGGTATGGACCTGGTGCTCCGTAAAGATTAGCTACTTTTCTAGTTAGAATAGTTCCTATTAAGTATTAGAATGTGGTTTAGGTGCCTAGTATGTGCTCAATTCCATTCCAGCCCTTACAAATGTTTCACTAAAGACACAGGAATGAACAATTTGAACTGTAGGAATTTGAGGGACTTGACATAGGACACCCATGGGAACCAGAAGAGTGATGTGATCAGATCCCACAGTGAGTGGTGGTATACAAGAACTGGAAAGGCAAGAAAGTGAGGCAGACAATTCAGGCAGGAGACACAGTTTTGATTTCAAGATATTTGACAGCAAAGGGAAGAACATGAGAGCATGCTGGCAGGAGGCTTCTCTGAGGTCCAGGCTGACATAGCTGGTGTGATATGCCTTATCGTAAATGCCATTCCTTCCCAGGGACGTGGGCTTCATTTTTTACTCTGGCCAGAGGCTGTTAGAGATAAAAAGAACATAATTTCAGTCTTTCTGAGCTGAGTTAGAGAGTAGAACATGGAGACACTCTCTGCTCAGACACTACCTATGGATCCTTTTATAAACACCTGAGGTCGTAGAAATGCCTTCTCCGTGGTCCTCAAATGCACTGTCATAGTAAACGCTGTCTCCCACTGAGAAGACAAACAAACCTCACCATGACTCACTAAGCATGGTACATAATGCCCACCTGACACTATTGTGGGGGGCTGAATATCGCAATCTATGTTTTCCTCTGATCAAAACGGAAACTACAGCCTATTTTTGAATGAAGTACAAACTTCATTCAAAAATTCATAGATACATATCATGGCTAGGTCTCATAATAAGTTTGTTTGGCCAGTGCATGGCTGGTTAGAGTTCACAGATTTAAACTAGAAATACTTTGTGAAACGAGTTGAACACATGCACGCATGTTTGTTGGCCCATGTTTGCCAGAGGAAGGACACAGGTGACACAGTAATTGAAGTTAGAATCCATAACTTAGCTTTTCATACTCATGAGTTCTGGGCATCAACATCTGGGAAGGGGATGCTGTGAGACCTTTTCAGTTGAAACACTTGAAGCAGGAAGACTTATCAGCTAAATTTTACAGCTGGAAAATGGTATATTGGAAGGGTAGACGATTTGGCCAGTGAGCTGACTTCAGGGACATGTGGTAGAGATTATAAGTGATAACTTTTCTGTGAAATGTGTCAACCAACCACTATGCAAGTCATTCCACGTTCCAAGGGGAACTCTCTAGAAGGGGGAAGGTGGCAAGAGGAAGATGATTAAGCAGTAAAACTCTTTTAGAGTGAGGTGAAAATGTGTCCAAAGTATATAGACAAGAAGAATATTAGAGTCAGTCAGAAGAGACCCAAGGAGCTCCAAGTGTTTAAATAAAATTGCCATTTTATATTCACAATGGGCCAGATTTTTATCCCAGTATAGCTCAGCAGGAATTCTTTGGAAAGATTCCTGACTCTAGAATTACTTGGAGAGAGAAATTGGGGCCCTATGAAAATGATACTTGGTGATTTTATTCAACTGCCTTTAAACCATCTAATAGACTTAGAATTACTTTCGGCACAGCTCTGAGCCAGGTAAAGATGAACATTCAACAGATTTTAGTTATACGCGGACCCGGCTTTCCTTTTAGCTTGATAGCTTTTGTAAAGGAAAAAAAAATTCCTTCAATGACTTGTATATTTGTTCGACTACCTGAGCACACATATTCATTTCTACAGAATATGTATGCTACGTAAAGTTGGCCCAGCCAGATGACAGAGTACAGTTCAGCACAGCCTTTAGAAATACCGCAAGTAGCAAGGGCACTGGAGGTAGCCAGGTGTACATACCGAGTCAAGCTGTTCTGTGCTGTTTGGACTTTTTGCCTCTGAAACTGTGAATCTGATAGATTTCTTTATAAAATTTGCCTCTGTCATAGATCTTGTTGTAATGATTTTTTAAAATTATTATTATTATTATTATTTTTACAATTTATTCACTTTGTATCCTAGCTGTAGCTCCCTCCCTCATCTCCTCCCCGTGCCACCTTCTCCCCCTCCAATCCCTCCCCTACCATGTCCCTTTCCTAGTCCACTGGTAGGGAGGTCCTCCTCCCCTACTTATCAGGTCTCATCTGGACTGCCTGGATCCTCTTCCTCTGTGGCCTGGAAAGCCCTGCCACCAGGGGGAAGTGATCAAAGAGCAAGCAACAGTCTATATGTCAGAGACTGCCCCTGCTCCCCTTACTAGGAATTCCTGTAGGCTACATATGAGCAGGGGGTCTAGGGCCTCTCCATATATGGTCCTTGGTTGATGGATCAGTCTCTTCAGCCACCCTGGGACCAGATTTTTTTTTTTTTTTTTTTTTGCTTTGTTGGGCTTGTTGTGGAGCTCCTGTCCCCTCTGGGTCTTTCTATCCCACCTCCCACTTCTTCGGTGAGACTTCCTGTGCTCTGCCCAAAGTTTGGCCATGAGTCTCTGCATCTGCTTCTGTTGAGTGGAGTCTTTCAGAGGACATCTGTGGTAGGCGCCATACTGTTCCCTCTATTCTGCTTCCGGTGTCTGACTGATATGTGGCAACACTCAAGACACAAGCAGAAATGAGAGCAGCTCATCTAGACTGGGCCCCTAGTCGCAATGTATCCACAATCAGGAAGCAGAAAGATGAAAGCTGCTACTCACCCTCCATTTTTAGTTGCTATAGGACTCTAGCCCATCCAGTGGGGCTGTCTACACTTAGAGTGAGTCTCCGTTAAACACTCTCCTAGACAAAAGCAAATGAGTGATTACATCGGGATTCTAGATCCCATCAAGCTGTAATCAAGATTAGCCATCAGGAATCTGCTCCTTGCCAACCTGACACCTAAAAATATCATCCAGAAATTGTAGCATTGCAACCCTAGGTGCCAAAGTCTCAGGTTTATCCCATATTGTAAAGTGCATTTTAGTTTCATCTGTAAGATTCCTATAGTCTTTAGTGGTCCAAACCTAATTTAAAAATCTGAAGTACTTTCTGAGATTCAAGGACCACTCTTAAGTGTGAGCTCATATAAAACAAAAAATGAAATCACGTACTTTCAAGTATATAATGGCACAGAATAAACATCCTCATTCCAAAGGGAACGAAAGGGAAGACAGCAAGGAAAGATCCCAGCAAGGCAAATCCTGCAGCTCCTTGTCTTCCATCTGGGATTCATGATGGAATCATCTGTGCTCCAATGACTCTCTGGCCTTCCCCCGACAGCACACATAGCCTCTCTCTCTACCCCATGCCTCCAGCTATCCTTGGCAAATGTCTCAGACCAAACATTTCTAACATCATAGAGTTTCACTGAAATGTGGAATTCATCTTCTCAGATTCATGTAATGACTTCACAGAGCCTCCTTACAGGGAATGTGGTCCTGGCACACACTGCCTTGCACACAGTGGTGCCTTTTTAGGACCTTGGCACACAAGTCCATGCAAGAGGAACTTTTATTTTCCTGGTTCAATTGTTTCAGAGGTTTATTTCCTTCTTCTGCTAACCTAGGCCTATGCCTGAAAGTTTCTAGCCTCCCTAAAATCTAACCTAGGCCTAGAATGTTTTAAGCCTCTGAGACTTGCTGCTGAATAAACTCACCCTTTCTAATTCTTTTTGAGCTCAAAGCTGGCTGGTTCAACTCAGCTGTTCTGGCTCAAACTTCTCTCCCAGCTGACTTAGTCAATCTGGCTTTTCTTTCGGCCCCTGAATCACTCTACTTGGCCTCAAACTAACTCCAGAAATCCACTTCAATCTTCTGGCTCCTTCTCATTCTCTTGGCTTGTTCTGCCTTTAACCTCTCTGTAAAATTCTCCTGGTACAACTGCCTCTTCTTGCTCTCTGCATTGTCCCTTAAGTAGCTTCCCTTTTCTCTTTCTTCTCATGAAAGTTGGGAGTATCCTATTCTTTCAAGTCTTTCTCTGATTCATCATTGTCTCTGCCACTCAATTAGACATCACTTTCAAACATGGATACTTCTTTCTACAAACTAACTTTACCTTCATTGTGGGTTAAAGGTGTGTACTACCATGCCTGGACCTAAGCTTTTCTTTACCAGAAACTTGCTCTAAACCAGTCTGGCCTTGAGCTCAGATCTGCTTGCTTCTGTCTACTGGATAAAAGGCATGTTTGTATTCCAACTGGATCACACAGGCCTAGAAGATCTTTGGATGTGATCTCTTGCCAGAGCAGCCAGGATCTGAATTAAAATTCCTCCATAATTTCATGACCCCCTTGTTCTTGAATGTTCATGCTTATAAAACCAGTATCATGTGGATTGTCTCAGTTTAGGCTTTTGTCATCCAATGAGTTTGTAGTTTTCACAATGTATTCTATGGATGGATATTGCCTATAGAGCATCTTAGCAATTGTAGTGCAGAACACTAATTCTCTTTAGCAGGACTAATCTATTCAACAATTGCAGCTATGTTTACTGCAATTTGTCTGAAAATTTAAACTCCTTCATTCCATACCACACACTTTTAATATTCTTCTGCTCCATCTACTGTTTGCTATCTATTTATCAATCATCTATCTATAATTGTCTGTTATCATCTATCATCTATTTATCATCTATCTATAATTATATGTCCATCAACTGCCTATCTCCCTATCATTTATCTGTATCTATCTATCATCTATTTATTTGTCAATCTATTATCTTTCTATTTTTCTGTCATCTATCTCATCTATTATCTATCTGTCGTCTATTTATCCATAATTCTGGAGAAGAGCTATTAGTAGTAACCATGACACAACCTGAACATTGTCTTGTTTTGAAATTCTCTCCACTAAACCAATTAGACCATTACTTTTGAGGTTGGCCTCACTAAGGTTTTCAGAACACAATCCGATGCAGCTAGATTATTTGCCAGAAAATTACATGAATGACCTCTAATCTAGTTCCTCACAGAGTCCTTGTTTTTTCTTTGAGACATCATAAATAGGGCCAGTAGTATGCATATTTGTCTTGGCAATCTAAGCCTCCACTCTCCCACCCAAATGGTTTATGAAGCTTCCAGGCATCTCTAGTTTTCAGCTCTAAATTCTTCCATAGTCCTACAAACCATTTCAAAAGCCACATGATTGGATTCATCACTGCAACACCGCCACTCCTGGTATCTTTTCTATATTAGTTTTTTTCTTTGCTGTGTCCAAACACTTTACTGAAGCATCTGAAGGAAGGAACATAAAAGGGGAACCTCCAACCTCCTGATTACATTGCATTGTGGCTCACCAAACATCATCCCA
Organism: Pachyuromys duprasi; assembly: GCA_028658305.1. Classification (NCBI taxonomy): domain Eukaryota; kingdom Metazoa; phylum Chordata; class Mammalia; order Rodentia; family Muridae; genus Pachyuromys; species Pachyuromys duprasi. The sequence continues at coordinate 2,967,083 of CM053760.1, forward strand.
CAAACAAAATTATACCGTTAAGCACATGGTCAAAATGCAAGTTTCCAATGCTCTCTGTCTGGCATATCCAAAAGTCATGGTATGGTTAACCTAAATGTGTCTACCATGGTGTGTACCCCCAATGCTAGAATTTATGATGAAGGCTACTTCTTGTGTTCAGGGAAGTTTTAGAGCTGTCTGGCCAATCTGCTGCCAAAGGAATTAAAAATGGAAAATACAGTCTCCTTCTGCCATCCTATGGGGGATTAGCCTAATCCTGCTCTTCATGCCAGTCCTCAGGGCCAGGCAGCTTCATTTAGGAGAAGAGAAAAAAGAGTAAACCCCTGACCCTGGCTATATGGATATAACGAATGGAATCTCTCTTAGTTAAACTCTTACCAATGAGGATTCCTGAATATAGAAGGCTGAAGCAACAGGAATCACTGAACACTAGGGTCTGAGCAGCCGCAGAGAGCCAAAGATACTCAAAACATCTCTGACTTTGGTGTTTCTTTGTCTTCAATCCTATCAGTACATGTGGTGGCTTTGGCATCCAGTTTCTTGACTTTTCACTTCCTCTGACTTTTCCTGTAGCTTCTGTTAGCATGGCATAGTTTACCTCTAAAACTTACGTTATTACAACACTTCCTACTTCTTGACTTCTAACACCCACATTCGTTTGCATGGTACTCCCAGTTTAAAACTTTCTTATTGCTATCAGCTTATTTAAACTATCAACCTTGGAGAGACTAGGGCAAGAGAATGAGGGGTATGAACACAGACTGAGTCAAATACACAGAAAGAGCTGGTTTCCATTCAAGACAAGGAGGTTTTTTTTGAGACATTAGCTGAGGAGGAAGGTGAGATGGGTGCTTTCTCTGTATATCTGGGGCTAGCAGCCTTTCACCCCAGCATCTGGCTCCTGAGTCTTTATTGGTAAAATCAAATAAGTGAGATTTTTGTTAAAACAAAACAAACACAGACAGTGCTGTGATCTTGTCCTCCTAGTTACTCAGCAGGCTGAGGCAACTAGAACCTAGAAGGCAACCCAGGCACTATAACAAGACTCCATCTTAAAAATAAAAATGGCTTTGACACCTTTTCATTTTCCTTTAATGTCATCTCTTCTATCCCAACTCTTCACATGCTCTTCCCCAGCCTGGCCCTCTAGACCACTGTGGTATCCCCCCTAGGTCCATTCTCAGGAGTAGTTGATCAACATGAAACAAAATTTGTTTATTTGTTCTCTGGGCTTTTTGTTTCATCTTATTTTGTTTCTTTCTTTTTTATATTTTTGGGGGGGTCTTATTAGTCTTGCTTGTTTGTTTTGATTTTTGATTTTGTGTTTTTATGGAGTTTTGTTTTTGTTGGTTTTGGGGTAGAGTGGGGTTTGGGACAGGGTTTGCCTGTGCAGCCCTGGATGTCCTGGAACTCATTCTGTAGATCAGGCTGGCCTTGAACACAGAGATTGCCATGTCTCTGCCTCCCAAGTGCTGGGATTAAAGGTGTGCATCATTACTGCCCAGCTTATTTTTTGTTGTTTAAAAAAGGGAGGGAGGGAGCCTAAAGTTGGGTGGGAAGGGAGATGGGAAGAATGTGGAAGAAGTTGACAGAGGGGAACAAAATGTATTGTGTGAACAAAATTAAAGCAAAGCATGCCCTCTTCTCCCTGGCTTTCTTTCCCTTAAACATCCTCACCTGGAAACCCCCAATTCCATATTGGCACAGCTCTGACCACTCAGTGCCTGGCAGGGAAATTGTCCTATAGGCAAGTCTTTGGGAGCATTTTCTTGATTAATAATTAATGTGGGAGTGTCCAGCCCATTAGGTGCTGCCTCCCTTGGGAAGGTGGTAACTTCATTGTATTAAAAAAAAATAGCAAATCGAAGGAGCCATGGAACACATTCATTAAGTAGCAGCATTCCTCCAAGGTCTCTGCTTCAATTACTGCCTCCAGGTTCCTGCCTTGAGTTTCTACCCTGACTTCCATGGATGATAACTGACTACAAGATGTAAAATGAAATAAACCATTCCTCTTCAAGTTGCTTTTAGTCACCATGTTTATCACAATAGGAAGCAAACTAAGACATGGTGCTTGCTTGCTCATCACCCCTTTCTCAGTCCTCTTAGCTAGGGTTTCTCATTGTTGTCTCTCTGGACAAGGTTATTATCACCTCCATATAGCCAACATAATCCAAAGACTTTTCCCAGTCTGGCCTCACTCTATCTCTTCACACTTAGGGCCTCATCATTACGTTGCCAGAGTGGTGTTATTTTACAGAATTTGTTGACATGTTTATTTCTGTTAACATTCATACAGTTAGTGCTAGAATTCCTTTTCTACAGTTTAGAAACACGAGAGGCTATGTAAGTCTCCAAGAATCCTAAACCAATTACAGCAGAGCTGAAAATGAAATAAACAACTTGCAGCAGAGGTCTCTCGTGTTTCCTCCATGCTGCCTTGCCTCTCTCTTGCATGTGTTTCCTCCATGTTGCCTTGCGTCTCTAGTATGGTCCCTCATTGTCCTCAGGTCAAGATTCTCTCCTCACACTCTGAAGCCCACCTCATGCTCTTTCTTTCTCTGCTTCTTCTGCTAAGAAAGTCCTCTCCCTCTCTCCCCTTCCTTCACAGTCTTTCCCTGAGTACTCCTGGGTGCCGTGGCTCTCAGCCCAATGTGCCGGTTTCAACAATTCCTTCCCTCAACACCTTCATCATTCAAATTTTCATCCTTCGTGCATTTAATGTATCAATCATATGCACTTCACTGTTCCCAGTAGGGATTCAACACATGAAAGGATAGACCTAAGACAGCATGATTCCCAGAGTAGGCTGTGCATTCTTTACAGGCCAATATGCTCTTAGGGATTAAAAAAAAATCTTAGTATACTTTTGTGGCCCTCCATATCTTCAAATACTCTTCTTTGGGATTTAATTTCTCCCATTGGTTTGTCCTGAGTAGCATATCAACAGTACTGTCATTGGGGATATGAGAAATCTACAATGCATGCAAGATAACGTTGTGTAGCGTCAGTGCTGTGAAACTATAGAGCATTGAATAGCTGTCTGTAGATGCCTTTCTCAGGACAGATTTCATGCTCCTGTACTTTTGTAAGGGATGACCTGAGCTTGTTCTGCCTCCTGGCTGCCATTGACTGTGTTTGTAAATGTTGGTTATAATTGCTCTTCAGTACATTGCTTCTGAGAATTAACTAAAAATAGTTTTGTATTAGGTAAATGTATAAATTTTCCCTGCCGTTTCCACAGTCACCTTAACCCTGTATTGCCTGTGAGGAAAGACCTGTATTTTTCGGATGAGCAGATCAACAGTGAGTCTGTGGTGTTAGGCTGCAGCATTCTAGCTGTGTGTGCTCACAAGCTGATCATCGCTACTCAACTACGATCCGTTCGTGTGTCCCATGCACTCATGGGACAAAGCTACAATCATGTTAACTGTGGACACCACAGGACTGTGGGGTTGGTGATGTAAGAAGTGGTGAGTGGGGTCTGGATATTAGAGTCAAGCGACATGGCTGTCGTGACTTGGCCCTTATGCTTCCTGAACGACATGGCACACTATTATAAGCCTAGGTGTTCCCCAACAAACCAACACATTCCCACCTCATTCTGTCTGGAGTTCTCCTCAAGTTTATGTCCTTACATGCATGTCCTAATGGTCCCTAATGCTCTTTACCACTTATGTGTGTTTACATGTTCACAATATTAAAAAGCACTGGACAATGGAGTGTATGATCTCTTTTGTTGTTGCTTTGGTTATTTTCTCTTTCCCTCAGCCTGTCAACATCAGGGGACAGGGTCTCTTGCTCATTTCTGTAGCTTCAATATCACCTAATGAGAGGTCTGATAATTCTTCAATGTGTGCATAAGTACTAATGGAGCCCAACCTTGATTCTTGGCTTTAACAAAGTGTATCTTACACATTTCTTTTTCTGTACTTTAGGCAACTTCTGTGCTTGAGAGTAGAAGCAAAGCGCTCATACAAAACAACTCCCTTTCTCTCTCTCTGTCTCTCTCTCATTCATTCCTTCTTCTCTTTTCTCTCTCCCTTCCTTATTCTATATCTCACTCTTTTCATGTTACACATGGCTGCCTTGATCTAGCATCCTCCTCCCTTAGACCCCTCCTCTTTTTGCTCTGACCTGTAAAAGAACACATCTGTGGTGTCATATACCTGTGCACACAGGCTTTTAGGCTGTTCTCTTCTCCTGGTGGGAGAATGGGAGGCATGCCTCACTCGCCCCCAAGGTGAGCGTGGGCCTGCTGCCCAGCCCATCGGCCAGGTGCCCCTGTCAGGTGTGCATGACTGAAGGTTTGCAGGTCACATCAGAGCTTCATGACAGTCTCCTCCAGAAAGGTCATGCAAAACATCTCTCCTGGAATGTATCGTCCTAATCACTTTCAGACCTTGCTTTAGATGTCCCCGCGGCTTCCCAGGAACCATCTGAATGTGCATTCCCAGGAGACTCTAGTTCGGGACACAAGAGCATGTTGAAATTAAACTGCCTGATGACTTTAGACATTGCTATGCACATATTTTCAGGGTGATCTAAAAGACCAGTGTAATTTCTATTGGACAGCTGGGGGTTGTGTTTGTCCATCATGTGAAATGGCAGGAAGGGAAACACATATTGATTTTTGCAAATGTAGACTTTTATGGTCTCCAAAGAAATGAAAGAAATCAGAGGTTCTGTTTGCTATTGCCATATGGAACCTAGTGCGAGAAAAATTTACCAGCCTGCAAGCCTGCAGTTTCTGGTCTTAAATCTTAGCTATGAATTGTGTTTTTCTTCTTACTCATGGAGATCCCTTGAACATTTAAATGGGGGGTTTGCTTCCCTTCCACCGTAGTTCAATGCAGATACCCTCTCTGGATTAGACTGTTTAACTCCCTCTGGCCATGATTTTTTTCCCCTTGATACACATATTTCTTTTGGGAAAGTGAGGTCAGGAGGAAAAATGTTCAGTTGACTTTTCTGTTGACTGCATGGGGAGTTGAGAATGCTGGTCAAAACATAAGCTTTGAGGTTCTGAAGCAGACCCAGATGAGACTCTTGTTTTCTCTACTATTTCTGTAATTGAGACAAGTTATTGAGAGAGGTGGTGCTGAAGAGCTTTTGAGAACAGGGGCTTCTAGGCCTGACAGCTTAGGTTTAAAGCTCAGCTCTGCCACTTCTATGAGCTTGGACCATTGGCGTTCACTCTCTGGATATTAGTTTCTTCTTTCAACAAATAGTTGCTTTCCTGGATGCCAAATAAGTCAAATAGCACACCTTGGTTACTTTTTTCTCTCAGATGTGGCAAAAATACTGTGGCAAAGGCAACTTAAGGGAGGAATAGTTTATTTTGGTTCACGGGTTGAGGGTGCAGTTCACCGTGGCCGGGAAGTCCTGGTTGCAGAAGCTCGAGGCAGCTGATCACATGATATCCCCAGTTGGGAAGCAGAGAGTGATTATATTCTGGCACTCCGTCTACTCTCTCCTATTTATTTACTCCAGGACCCAAGCTCAGGGAATGGTGTGTTTTCTCATCTCAATGAACAAATCAGATAATGGCTCAGGCTCACCCCGAGGCTGATCTCCCCTAGACAGCCTTCATAGACGTTCTCAGAGGTCTGGCTCCTAAGTCGTTCTAGACACAGAGCCACAGCGCTGTGACTGGCAAGGCCTGAGGAGAAGGAGGCTGTCCAGCTGAAGAGAGAATACAGGGATGATATTGCTGCCCACAGAGCTAAACGAAACCTGATGCAGCAACAAAGGAGGAATGAGCAAGGAAAAGAAGGGAAATGATGATGGTGGTGGTGAGTCAGTTCTCAAGCATTTTTTTTCATGTCTACAAAGCATTTAAATCCCCTTTAAAACAAGTCCCTCCTTTCAAGTGAAAAAACAAAACAAAACAAACAAACCTGAAGTATAAGGTTGTGAAAGATTTGTTTTTCAAGTGTATGGTGCCTGTTTTTGTATAGTTAACACACTATACACCTAAAGACAGCTCTATCTTGAGCCAGCAGGTAAGGGGGGACCTCTGATGAATTTGGATTACAAAGAAAGGTAGATGAGCGAGACAGCGCCTGGGAGCAGTCAACATTCAGCTTCCTACCAAGGGTTTCTGCTTCTGTTCCTCCAAAAGCCGCTGGCCTGACTTCCCACAGCGATAGATTGTGGCCTGGAAGTTTGAGCCAAATAAACCGATTTCTTCTCAATTTTTTGGAGGGGGGTTGTTTTGTTTTTTTTCTCACAGTAATTAAATAGTGTCTGGGACATAGTATCTACCTGCTTTAAAATCCAGTGTGAGCAATGGGCATGAAGAACCATGTTTGACATGTAACGTACCATCTGTTAGCTGGTACTGTTGCTATCCTAAGGAGCGCCCCCAGAACACAGGGAAAAGGCCAGAGAGGAGATGTAAAGGTAGCTCTTGGGGGCATTTCCGTATTTTAATGCTTATACTTAAGCATGAACCTGACTTGTGTGGTGATGCTTAATTTTAACTGTCAGTTTGACAACCTAGAACCAACTCAGAGAGAACTTCATTGAGGGATATAATTCGTTGCATTAGCCTGTGACTGTGTCTATGGATGGTTACCTTGATTGCATCTATTGAGGAGGGAAGAGCCACGGCTCTGAGCTGGCAGGGAATGTCGGGTTGTGAAAAGAATGTAGAGGGTTGGCTGAGGATGAGCACACGTGGGTCAGTTCTCTGCTACCTGCTCCTTACTGTGACTGTGATGGGAGTGGCTGCTTCAAGGTCCTGCCACCCTGACCTCCCCACGGGGGCGGCCATCTGGAATTGGGAGCCAAATAGCCATTTTTGTTTTGTCAGGGTATTTTATCATAGCCACAGGAAGGAAAACATAAACACTTTTGTTTATTTCCAGTTTAACTTCATTTCGAGTGCATCTGTAGGGGAAAACACACTTAAAGATTCTTGCTTCTACCATCTAATAACTTCCGTTTAAGAAGAGGCATTAACTCCTCAGCCCCTCCCCACCCCAGGGTTGGACAAAGACTTCGTATGAATCTGCTCGAGGCAAAAGCATGGGCGTGTGGTCCTTTCCGACCCAACTATTCTCCTTTCAGGCCACATCGTCTCTACACTTCCGAAGGCTGGAGTTCCTTCGTGTTTCCTGCACTGGGCCTGAATTTTTGGGACCCATAGAGCAGAGCCTCAGGAAAAACAAGACTAACCTCTAATGAAAGAGTAGAAATAAAACCAGGGATCCAGATGTGCCTGATGTGCAACCCCTTGATGCTGTGACCAGCTTCCCTCCAGAACAACATGGGTCCCAGATGACGGACTGGCTTTTTGCTTTTCCAGGGAGGATCCCTCACTCTGCCTTGGAAGCTGCTGGCTCTGGGGTTATTTCCCTCCTTTGGCTTGTTTGCTCACTTGGAAACACAGAGCTACCACCGCTAATGTTCCTGAGACAATGGCTTTCTTTCCATGACTGGGTCAGGCACTTTGTTCTCTCATTGAGACCTCAGCACAGTTGTGTCTTCTATATAGAGTGCCTGCCTGTCCACAGGCTTTTATGCAGCTGGCTTCATTTCATCAAGCGGCGCTTTCTTAGACAATTAGGAATAGTGATTCCTCAAGACCCAGCTATACCACTCTTAGGCATATATCCAAAAGATGC
>CM053760.1:2975213-3079893 GCA_028658305.1 Pachyuromys duprasi
AAAAAAAAAAAAGAAAAAAAAAAAAGCAGCGGTCAGAGCAAATGTCTTCTCATCAAATGGGCCCATCAGAAGCGGCTACCTTAAACTTTTCATTGCTCTAGTACATTTCACAGCTTATATAGCAAATACTGGTATGTGCAATTATATATATATAATTGAGAAAGAGAGAGAGAGAGAGACAGAGACAGAGACAGAGAGAGACAGAGACAGAGAGAGACAGAGAGAGTCAGTCAGGGTCTCACTATGTAGACCAGGCTGGCCTTAAGCTCTCTCCCAGAGTCCTGGGATTAAAAGTGTGTGCCACCATACGTGGCTTGCAGTCATCCTGATGTTTTTACAAAGTGAGTTCTGCAGGGAGACACTCACCAGCATGAGCACCAGCTTGGTGGTGCCTGTAAGGTATGAAGAATGTTGCCTTGTATCATCACCTGAAACACAGCAGCGTGCAAGTTTCTGTGCTTATTCTGCCAGGAGACTTTCATCATTCTCCTGTTCTATCCCCAACAATTCATAACTCTTGTTTTGTTTCATTCTTTTAAATAAGCTACAACTACAACTTTAATTACATGCTACTCAGTTCTTCTAAGATTTCTTTTTATGTAGTTTCTCCCACTTTTTTTCTAGTAGTCCAGATGTTGTTGTACCATCATTACAACAGTTTACTGGCCTCCCCCTTCAAAGAGTGACTGAAATGAGGTTAAATTCCTCACTCTCAGTTTCCAACGAGGAAACCATGAAATCTACCTTAAAATTTTCCAAGGGCAGGCATGCACTACGGTCAAGCACGTATGCAGCCCTGGCTGTGAGTCCAGCACCAGAGAAACAGGAAGCACAAGACGATTTGCCCGGTGTGTGTTGGCAGTGCCCAGGAGAGGTGGGCAAGGAGAACTGTGAGTCTATGGTCAGCCTCTGCCACACACTAGTGACACACTTGAAAACTTACTTGGGGCTCTGGGTGGAGCTTAGTGGTGGAGCGTTTACCTAGCGTAGGTAATGTATCCTTCGCTGTTGGAATGGCATCATGGAGGTCGCATGTACCGGCCTCAGCGGGTTATGAGACACGCCAGTGTTTATCCTTTACCAATACTTGTTCTCTTCCTCTGTGGAGCTAGTGTGCAGTTTAGGCTTTTAACACCTGGATGGCAAAACCTGTTTTTCTGTTCACTTTAGCTCCAAGCAAACTCAAGGCCAATTATTTAGGTCCTAGAGAGAGGTTATGTTTGCTACGAAGCAGGTTTCTCCCTTTGTCCTCAGTGCATGGAGACACTTTTTCTCTGAAGTTCATCTCTGGGAAGACAATCCTTACCACAAAAATGAGCTGATGCCTGTGGAGACCACCCGGTTGGCAGCACAGCTTCCTCATCTCACAGGCTCTCTGCGTGAGCACACAGCTTCCGCCGACCACACAGCACCTCACAGTGAGAAGGGCAAACTGAGTGGCTTTGGAGTGCATGCTGTCTGTCCCTTCAGACAGTAGGAGAAACATGGGGAACGTTCCCTAAATAACTGTCTGTTAGAAATTTTGTATCTTATCTATTGTTGTTGTTTTGTGTGTCTGTACCTTGAAGCTTTGTGCAATAAAATGGAAGTAAACAAACACAGCCATTACCAGGCATGAGCTACTTTCTGCGTCTTCCTCGTTGAGCGCCTACCTGTTCCAGGCTCCCATTCTTCAGCGTTGGTGGGAGGCTTGGGCTCAGCTATAGGAGGGTCATGGCCTCCCTTTTGTCTGCTTGGACTTCGAGGGTTAAGTCAATTTTTGGACAGAAAAAAGATTTTATTATAGATTTCTATCTATTATATAATTTATAATAATATGTCCTATAATGTATAATAATAAATGCATAAATAATTTATATAATATATATGGAAGATACCTCCTCCAGGGAGCTCTCCAGGGTGGTGGCCACAGTATGTCACAGCCTAGAGGCCTGGGCCCATTAGGAAGTTGACACTTCCTTTGGGGGTCCTATTCTATGATAGCCTCATCTGCAAACTGAGTCATCTGAATTGAAAGGAATTATTTCCAATTTCTTTTGAGCAGCTGACTCAGCTCTGCGAGGGAAATGGAAGTACACCCCGGGTAAAGAATGGATTCCCATGGGGTGCAGACCACCTTCACAACTGCAGCACTTCATCTAGCTTCTCTCTCATCCATGCGTTATCAGCCACATTCTTCAGCTCACCGAGAATTCTCCCCAACTTCGTTTAGCCTGGATATGAGGAACAGCTCCGTAATATCAGTCAGGCACTGTTGATTCCATAAGAAGTGGAGAGTAACCAGTTATACCTTTAAACATAAAGGTCACAGACAACATATTCCTGTATGGTGTTGGTACTGCTGAAACTGCTCAGCCCAGACAAGAACGGGACAAACAAGGAACCTGCTGGCTGGCTGCTTGCAAAGCAGCCAAATTCTTCTCTTTTTAAAATTAATTTCTTTATTCACTTTGCATCCCAGTCTTAGCCCCCTTCCTCCTCTCCTCCCAGTCCCAAACTCCCTTCCTCTTCTCCTTATCCTCCCTCCCCTATTCCTCAGAAAAAGGGAGTCCCCCCCAACCCACCCCAGTACATGAAGTCACATCAGAACTGTGCACATCCTCTTCCTCTTTTGCCTAGCAAAAGCAGGTAACAGTGTCCTTGTCAGGGACAGTCCCCACTCCCCTTACTAGGGAACCCACATAAAAAAAGACCAATTTGACCATCAGCGATGTCTCAGCAAGAGCCCATGAGCCCAGGTTCGTTGGCTCTGTTGGTCTTCTTGTGGAGTTACTGTCCACCTTCGGGCCCTTCTATCCTCTCCCCCAGTCTTTCACAGGGCTCCCTGTGCTCCACCCAATGTTTGCCTGTTAGTTTCAGCATCTGTTTCAATCCATTGCTAGGTGAAGCCTCTCAGAGGACAGCTATGCTAGGCTGCCATCTGCAAGCATAGCAGAGCGTTGTTCATAGTGTCAGGAGTTGGCTCTCTCCCATGGGGTGGGTCTCAGTTGGGTCAGAGATTGGTTGGATATTCCCTCAATCCCATCTCTTTCTTTTTATGATTATTTTTATTTTTATATTAATTACAGTTTATTCACTTTGTATCCCAGCTGTAGCCCCCTCTCTCATTCCCTCCCAATCCCACCCTCTCTCCCTCTTCTCCCAAGTCCACTGATAGGGGAGGTCCTCCTCCCCTTCCATCTGATCCTAGCCTATCAGGTCTCATCAGGACTCGCTGCATTGTCTTCCTCTGTGGCCTGGAAAGGCTGTTCCCCCCTCAGGGGGAGGTGATCAAAAAGCCAGTCACTGAGTTCATGTCAGAGACAGTCCCTGTTTCCATTACTAAGGAACTCACTTGGATACTGAGCTGCAATGGGCTACATCTGTGCAGGGATTCTAGGTAATATCCATGAACGGTCCTTGGTTGCAGTATCAGTCTCAGAAAAGACCTCTGTGCCCAGATATTTTGGTTCTGTTGTTCTCTTTGTGGAGCTCCTGTCCTATCCAGGTCTTACAAACTCCCCCTTCTTTCGTAAGATTTCTTGCACTCTGCCCAAAGTTTGGTTATGAGTCTCAGCATCTGCTTTGATATACTGCTGGGTGGAGTCTTTCAGAGGCCTTTTGTGGTAGACTCCTGTCCTGTTTTCCTGTTTTCTCCTTCTTCCAATGTCTATCCTGTTTGTCCTTTTGAATGGGGATTGATCATCCTACCCAGGGTCCTCCTTCTTGTTTGGTTTCTTTAGGTATACAGATTTGTGTAGTTTTATCCTATAATTTATGTCTAGTATCTACTTTTTCTCAAAACACCATAGCCTTCAGTAGCTTTGCTCAGTGAAACGGTCGTGTTGCTGTCTGAACGGCAGAGGGCGGTGCTGTCCTGTTTCTAGGCTATTAGCTTGCAGCTCTGCTCTGTGTAAAAAACCTGACAGATCTGGCATCTTGAAATAAAGCCAAATGTTTTAATCCAGACAAGGAGTTCTTGGCCCTTTGCAGTATATTCAGGTAACTATCGGTGGAATACAGCAGAATCTTTCGTAAGGTTGGTTTAAATACCTTCTAGAGAGCAGAGTTTTCTAGGAGGAGGAGCAGGTAGCTGATTCTATGGAGAAGAAATTTTAAGAGGGGGTTAGGGTTAGGGAGGAAGCTTCAAGCAGAGGCTTTTGTGAACTCTGCCATGAGAATTATCTCAGAGTCAAGTGTTGGTTCTTCATTCTCAGAAGGGCCACAGAGAATGGCCACTCTTAGACCACTGTCCCCCACAGACTTTTGCTTCCCTCCTGATGAACCTGATTTTAGAGAGAGGTGGTGGGAACTTCTGGAGTTAGGACTTGCCTGGGGGCATCATTCACATGGTGGTGGTAGCGGAGATACCTTTGGCGTTATGCCTGCTCTATGGTCCTCTCTCTCTCTCTCTCTCTCTCTGTGCCTCAATGCTACAGCAGCCAGAAGATCCAGCTACATGAGAAGCCATCACCAACTGCACTCTCCAGAACATGATATGTAAAGGTATTTACATATGTATTCCTAAATATAACATGCTCAGTCTGTATAATATTACACATATGTTTTCAGGGCTGTCCATTTGGTATTAGATACCAAACTAGTGTGCTCCTTCCTGGGGAAGACTATTTCTCCTGTTCTCACATTCCACAGTAGAGATTGCGTGCCATTTAGAGAGAGTCCCCATTGAATCCTGTCCCATCCTATGGGACATCAATCTTCCCTGTGAGGCTGCACTCAAGGCTGCTGCTGAGTCTTTCCTGACATCTTGTCAGCTGATCCATTAGAGAGAAAAGAGGCCATCTTCCTCAATGTCATTTAGAAAGATGATGGCAAAAAAACAAAAACAAAAACAAAAAACAAACAAAAACCCAAAAAACTTTGGCCTACTACTACCTGGATGGTCCTCCTCAGACATGTAAACACAAAGAGAAACCCGTTGGCCTTGAGCAGTGGGTAAGTGCTATGGGTTGTACATGAAATGTTCCCCGAAGGGTCATAGTTTGAAAGCTTGGTCACTGGGTCATTAGGCCACTCAGACTGCTGGTGGATTAATTCTTACAAAAGATTAGACTGAACAGACCATTAAGAAATGGAGGCTGGCTTCATAAAGCAGGTCACTTAGAAGGACAATCTTGTTCTGGTTCCTTCCTAGCTTGTTTTTAATTCCTGACTGGCATGGAATGGAACAATTTTGTTATGCTGTGCCTTTCCGCCACATGTTGTTCCACCATGCCATAGGTCCACAGAGACAGAGGGAAACCACCAGGAATTGAAACCTCTGAAGCCCTGAGCCCAAACAAACCTTTCATCCTTTAAGTTGTTTTCCTCGGGTTATTATTTGTCCCAGTGGTAGAATACTGAGTAAATAGCAAAATGGCACTCTGCGTCTAAGCTACAATATTCTTCCCAATCTCCTTAACAAGCAGTTTGAGAAAAGGTCAGGGGGCATGAACAGAGCTGAAGCAGATTCTTGTGGGAAAAGAAAGAAGCCTCACTATCCTTCCTTTCTAACAGGCTGAGATATTCCCGGCTAAGTCCATAGGCAGAGAGGACCATCGAGGCCTCGTAGAGACTGACAGAAAAGAAAGGAGGGGAAGCAGCTTATTTTGGCCCAGTGCACGTGTGAGTCTCAGAGTCACTCTTGACCTTGAAATCCTGTTCAAAAAGGCAGAGTTGAGACCAATGCCTGAGCATAGACACTAAAGCAAATGTGCATCGTCCTTGGTGAATAGTAAAGTACCTTGTAAGAAAAAGATGGGCTCCCTCGAGCTCAATAAGTCTCAAGTTTTTGACCATTCAAGCAGAGGTGGGAAGGAGGTGAGACTAGAGAACAGGAGGAAATGGAGAGTCCACTTGGAAGATTGCTTGATTTTGATTTAGTTTCTGGTGCTGAGAATTAAACCCAGGGCCTTACTAAGCAAGAATTCTATATCCCCAAGTCCTAGTTATTTGATTATTAAAAAGGGCTTGAGGCCTTTAGACACTGGCTCGAAGAGGCAGTTCACTTCAGAATTACTGGAATGAGTTAAAATTTGGAAATGTCCGGTAGCAAAGAGCTTAATTGTTTACCTATGGCTTGGAACGTAGACCTCTGAAAGCCGTTGCTTCCAGGAAAGGATTCTCAGCGTGGAATCTAAGGAGTTGCATGAAGCACTTAACCTTTGAGTGCATCCAGTCCTTGCTGAACTATCTAGCCAGGACAATTCAAGAGTGCTGAGTGCAGTCTTGGTGTTCTGCTTAGAGTAAGTACGCGCATGCTCCGGAGAGGGTGGGCTTGACCCTAAAGAACTTGGAACAGCCAGAAGCTGAAATTCGCCTTTGTTGACTGACTAGAAGGGTATGGGCTTAGTTAAAGCTGCTGGCTCACGGGTTTTTCCCTCAACCACGCTGACCAGTGTGACTGCCACTGACCTCATCCTGGAGCCGAGGCTGGGCTGCTGATACACAGCTGGCACATCTGCTGGCTAACGCATATCAGCAGCATCAAGCTGATGTAGTGACCTAGTGAGCCAAAGAGTCCTGCATGTAGAAGACATGCTTCCTCACTCAGAAAGCTCTTACAACATGTTCTAAACGTCACATGTTTTTCAGAGTGCAGATTTTTAAAATTTATTTATTTATTACAATTTATTCACTTTGTATCCTCCTGTGGCCCCTTCCCTCATCTCCTCTCGGTCCCACCCACCTTCCCTCTCCCTTCTTATGCCCCTCCCCTAATCCTCCTCCCCTTCTGATAAGGAAGGTCCTCCTCCCCTTCTTTCTGACCCTAGCCTATCAGGTCTCATCAAAGCTGGCTGCATTGTCTTCCTCTGTGTCCTGGTAAGGCTGCTCCCCCCTCAGGGGGAGGTGATCAAAGAGCCAGCCACTGAGTTCATGTCAGACCCAACCGCTGTCCCCCTTATTAGGGCACCCACTTGGAACAGGACAGGAACCTTGCAGAGGAGGCCTCTGAAAGACTCTACCTATCAGGGTATCAAAGGAGATACTGAGACTTAAAGTCAAACTTCGGGCAGAGTGCAGGAAACATTATTGAAGAAGAGGGAGATAGAAAGACCCGGAGTGGACAGGAGCTCCACAAGGAGAGCAACAGAGCCAAAAATACTGGGTCCAAGGAGGCCTGCAGAGGCAGATACTCCAACCAAGGACCATGCATGGAGAGGACTTAGACCCCTTGCTCAGGTCACATGCTTTTAAAACTAGTTTCTAAGGTAAAGATATTTATTGGATATCTGTAAGAGTGAGAATACGAAACACACAGTTAAAAACAAACCCTCAGAAAATCTGGCTGTGTTTATTTGGCTCTTGCAGATTAAACAGCGTGGTTCTGAATATTTAAACTTTCTTTTTTGTTTGTTTGTTGCTTTGTGGTTGTCGATGCTGCAGATCAAACCCGGAGCCCTGTGCATGGGAAACTGCCATTGAGCCACAGACCCAGCTGGACAGCATATTTTATATCATGGTCAACATGCCTTCCCCAGGAATTTAGCCGGATTCAAAGGAAAATGATACACTTTGAATTTCAGCGCATTTGTAGGAGTCCGTATGTAACAAGTGGATGATGGCCCTTGTGGTCAGCTCCTCCATTCGAAAAGGCCTTGCCATGTGTTTCATGTCTCTGTGGTGTCGGTTGGAGAAGAAACAGAAAGCCGATGTGATTTACATAATAAGAGCACAGAACTGATACATTTATCAGGAGGAAAGAACGGAATGGAACGAGAAACTGGTGGCTGCGGATGGGGAGTAGAGCTACCCACGATCAGAGGTTGTTCAGAACACAGACCTCTCACACTGTTCATGAGCTGTTTGCCGAGCCAGACGGCTGACTCACTGGCCTACACCTGCAGTACAGTTTGCCTGTATGTGGCAGCCTGTACACTCTGGGAAACAAGGGCTAGGAGGAGGACAATTACATTCCAGGCAAGACTGCAAGATGAGATGGCCATAGGGGGTAAAAAAAAATACAGGGAGGAACACAGTGTTGGGATGAAAGGAAACAGGGAAGCCCTCCTCCAAGAAACCCCACAAATGCCAGAAATAGTCAGGTTATAGTTTCCTGCCTAAAAGTCCAGAATTTCCAAAGTTAAATGCTAAAGGAAGGCCTCGGTGGCACGATTCACCAGTACCCAGAGAGTCGGCCATTGAGTCACACTTCACTCTGTAAGGATTCGCGTGGATTTTGCTCACTAAATTCCCTATAGGTGTTCAGATACCTGATTCATGTTAGCATGCCCCAGAGATGCCCAGTCGGTATTCTTCTAGACCAATGCATTTGAAACATAGCAAATTGATGAGCAAGAGCTAGGGATACCAAGGTTAAGTTTTTCTGTCTACATATTTGAGTTACAAGACAGTCTGGAATTAAGAAAAAAAATCACATTGAACAGTTACAGTGAAGATATCTTCCAGCTCTTTGTGGGGGAGAACAGCAGCTTGAATTAATTGGTCCCTGTGATGGCTTTTCTTTCATCTGCAGCCTTGGAAGAAAGATAACCACAGGGCCGTAGTGATTATAGTCATCAGGATGATTTGCTAAAGGTAAACCTAGCTGGTGGAGTCCTAGGGGTTCTGTAAACATTTTGTCAGTCTGCACATTTTGCAGACAACTTTTAAGGAAACATCAGCTTGTTTAACAGGGCTTCTTTGGGTGAGCCCTGTCCTTGGAGATACTGGCTCCGGCCTTTAATCCCCCTTTCATTTAAGCTGAGGCTGCTAATATTTTTTTTTCAGTCATCAATCATGCAGTCAGTACAACCTGTCCTGTGGAAATTTGAAAGCTCTGGTGAGGGCCGTGGGGCTTAGTGGTCAGGATGGTTTACCAAGAGATTGGTTGGTAGCAAGGAACAGCCTTCTGCCCCTGCCGCACAGCACCCTTACTCTTTCGTCTCTGGAATCACAGCATCTTTGGCCAAGACAGGTGGGCGACTGGGTAGAAAAGTGAACAGGAAAAGCCTTTACTATCAGAAGCATGTACTTCAAAGAAATCAGGGAGGTTGCTGGTGTTTGCTCACTTCTTAATTTCTAGCTATTTGCAAGCCAAGAAGTGTTGGGAAAGTCATCCCAAAGAAACTGGTGAAACTAATTATCTGCATCTATCAGTAAGGCTTTCACAAGGTCAGACATGGTCGCCCAGGCCACTAATCCTAGCCCTTGGGAGTAGTGGGGGTGGGTAGGTGGAGGCAGGTGGATCTCTCTGAGTTTGAGGCCAGCTTGGTCTACACAGTGAGTTCCAGGATACCCAGTGCTGCATTGAGAGGCCCTGTCTCAAAAACAGGAGAGAGAGAGGAAGAAAGAGAGACTCACATACATACACATTTGCATACAAAGCACAGATATATCCCTTCCCTTCTCATCCGTATCAAAAGCCATGTGAGACATTACACATCACTGCGCCATGAAGGACCCACCCTCCCAGCAAAATTCACGGCATGGCCTAGAGCAGTTGTCATCAGGCCACAGTATCAAAGTTAGCTTTAACTCTGCCCAGCTGGGTAGCAACTGGAGCCATCTTTCAGAAGTCCTCCTTCTCACTCCCGCTGAACAAACGTCCTATGACCTTCGGGAAGGGCACTCATTCCTGGACTGAACAGGAGCCTGTGGGTCTGGTTTATCATTCCAGTTTTGCCACTAGCTAAGGCTCTGTGAATGGCCTGACTCTGGGTTTCGCTTCTTCTCTTAAAACAATAGGCCACAAGCTTCTATGAACCGGTCTGTGTTCTAGGTGTTTTCCATATATACCCTTACCTTTATTATCACTGTAGATTGTGAAGGAGACAGGGACAATGTTGGCCTGCATTCTGAGCAAAGAATTTAAGACGAGGAAGCCTATAGCAAACAACGCAGCTTTGCTGGTGGGGCCATGACGGGAATCCAAGTAGCATGGACCACTATCCTATTTGGGCCCAACTAAACCTGATAATGTCTTAGGCTTTTCTCAGATCTATGCTTCTCTTTGTCCTGGTGGCTAGGAATTGCTCCAAATTCAATACCCCTAAATTTTGATTCCCTGTGGTTCTTTTTTAAAAAATGTCTTATGAAACTAATACTTCTGTGGGAAGAATGCATTCTTCAGAAAGTGTAGCTCTGTATGAAGGGGGTTGGGGACCACGTGAGACAAACAAACAAACAATCCGCTGAAGGAGGTTCTCTTCCTTTATCCCTCACATGCACATGCCCCCACTGGCAGACTCATCAGGTGCGTGCAAGAGGTAAACTGTCTGCTACAGTTTAAAACAGGTTGATAGAGGAGGTAGGTAAGCCAGCAGCCTTCTGAAGGAGGCTCCTGTGTTGACAGGAAGTATATGAAGAGAAAAACACAAGACAATGTGAAAGAGTCCATAGTGTGGCTTTGTTCTCTTGTCTCTGATGAAGCTGGGGCTGGCTTGAAGCAGCCTTTGAATGCCAGAAGAAGCCAAAATTTTATAAAAGAGACAGGCCATTTTAAACTTATAATTTCACTAGTACTGTATTCTACACCTAAATTGGTATCCTTGGCAAGGTGAATGCTGCCTAATATTGCTAAAATTTAAGCTAACTTTTAAGACAGGGTCATAGTTGTGATTCATAGTTGTGATATGAATTATCAAAAAACATCAAACATGGGAATGGTAGTATTTACTGGACTCAACCACAAAAATGTACAGGGAAGAAATCAATATTTATTTGATGTAATAGTTTTAAACAAATATCAAATAGTAAAAGCCTTGTGGAAGAAATAGATTTTTCTCCATATTTTTTGTACCACCACGAGAAAATCAATCTATTAAGGGTTACACTTAAGTAAAAGAAAGTGTATTTGTTTCAAGTGGCAGGAGTTAATTATTTTCAAGCTGAAAATACAAGGTCCATACCCTTTGCTGCTTAAATTAAGACTAATAGGAACAGAAAAAAAATTCATAAAATAATTTTCTATTTCTTGGGTTTGTAATATAGTGGCATCATTTCCCCCTTTCCTTTCCTTCCTCAACACTCCCATGTAACTTCCTTCTCTCTAATTGTTATTGCATGCTCTCTCTCTTTATATATATATATATATACACATATGATTATAAATACATAAATACAACCTGTCTGGTCTGTATAATGTTACTTGTATGTATATGTTTTCAGGACTGACCATTTGGTATTGGATAACCGACTTCTGTACTCTTCCCGGGGGAGGACTGTTTCTTCCGCTCTTGGCATTCCTTAGTTGTCTGTAGGTGAGCAGAAGATTTTAAAATATGCTTCTGGAGTTCAAGGAGAAGAAAATAAGAAAGATAGAATGAGAAAGATAAGGAGGTATGCAAGGAGACAGAGGAGGAATGGGATAAGAACAGGAAAGCCTGGGAAGGAGAACAGTGAGAGCCAGCAGAGTGGGGTAGACACTGAAGGAGCTGGTGGTAGAGGTCTCAGGCAGCAAGGGGACTGGACCAACCCGGAGGGAGTTGCGGATGCCATCCCTGCCTCACTGATTGGCAGTGGCATCTGTTTGCACCTTGGTTCTCCCTAGGTTTTGATGCAGCCTGGCTCGAGCCTGTTCCTGAGGATCGGAACAGCTTTGCTTTCCACCCCAGTGACTGTGTGCTCTGTGAAAACTGGCAGAGATTAGAACCAGAAAATTCCTCTGGACAGATTAAAGGAACACTAGGCTGTAGCTGCTATCTGACATCTGTCTAGACGGAGCTTCATCTCTGCCTTGGCAGATGGGCAACGCTTTTGGCAGAGACATGCAAAGCAGCCAGGATTGCTAAGAGAGGAAAGAAGAAATCAGGGGTGAGTTCCTAGTGGCTTCTTAGGGAATCGTGGTGTTTGCCGTGCAGGTTAAAGAAGTCAAGAGAGAGTGATATGGATATTGGTAAGACCATACCTACTGATAATCATATCAATGTGTGTGCCGTGCCCTAAGGGCACACATAAAAACTGTATACAGCATCTAAATCTTTAACTACTATAAACATACAACATCTAAATTTCTGCATTGATACTTGTTTGACCTAGTATAGAACACCTAAAGCTACAAATTACCATTGGAAATCTTAATTTTTTTTCCAAAAAGTGAAGATATACAATGAGCTGTTCTTTTGAGGAGGAGGACGAGAAAAGGGCCATGGGTCCTAAGCTCTAGACTTTAATATGGGAGCCTGACTAAGTCCCTTCCCGGTGTCTTGAGTCAAAAAAGAGCCTGGGTCATTGAGTCTTCACAGTGCTGGCCTGCCCTAACCATGGGTGACTGTCACATTTGCAAGGGAAAAGAGGCAGCAGCCCAAAGCAGGGACTACAGCTGAGGAGACACATGTAACTTACAGTGTAGCTAGGTCAATACCAATCAAGAATTTGTCATTTGGAGCCTAAAGATTAGTGCAATATAGAAGCAATAAAAATAGGCCTGCTTGGAGGGGATCAGTCAGCAAATCACTTGCATGCAGTCCTGAGGATCTGACTTTAATTCCCAGCATCCACATAAAAACAGCTGGTTGATGCCCTGGGCGCCTATAATCCTAACACCGAGGATGCAGAAACAGGCAGATTCCTGGGCTTTCTAGCTAGCCAACCTAGTTTAATGTGCGAGTTTCAGGTCCCAGAGAGGAACAATATGCTGAGGAATGACCTTTAGCACCCACATGCATGCACACCCACAAATACCCAGACATGTACTACATACACTACAAATAAACTTGCTTCTGAAATTAATTTCCTCTTGTGTACATTATATACTAATGGAGAGCAAAGAGAAGAAACAGGAACGGTACTGTTAGAGAAGACAGGAAAGGAAGATACATTCTTTATTGAAAGACTTTCTTGGTGCTAAGCACTGAGAAGGCACACTATCTAGAACCAATAGGATAAGCTTTTCACAAGTGCCTAGAAATTTTCTTTATACATTAATCTGCCCCTAAGAAAAAAACTGATGTACTGAATTCTAATCTTTACTGAAATGGTCTTGTCTAAAATAAAAACTAAATGAGCAATTGAAGAAGCTTCACATCCCTATAGTTGGGTGGGGGTGAAAGAAGGGTTGGATTTTCACCTCAGTTGGGATAATACAGGTTTCACTTGACATTTGTGTAGCTAGGCAGAAGACCACTCTTGTGTTTACTAACAGTTTGCTGTGAGAATAAAAGACCAAAAGGTCAACAAGCAATCAAAAGCTTTCACCTTTTCAGCACATTATCTTCACAAGCAGAAATTTCTTTCTATTTTATTTTATACTTTATTGTTAAAAGAATATTGCAAATTAATAAAAATCACGTGCTAAAATTAACCATATACAAAGACTAGACAACACAATAAACTTCTATATGCTTACTGTAGCCATTGAAGCTGGAGCTGTGGTGTTTCGCTTTAGATTTTACACTTTCACTACCTGGTGTACTTTCATATGCTTATCTACAACCGAAATTGAAAAATCTATAACTGAGTTAAAACTAGAAATGCAAATTGGTTTAGACCCCTTTCATAACTGGTGTTTGTTGCCTGGCAAGTGGACATTTCTTGAGCTGTGTTTCGAGTTCCATTAAACCTTTTTACTTTTTGGTTTGTTCATCAGAAACTGAACTCACTATAAAGCCCAAGGTAGCCTTCAATAGAAGACGTTCCTGCCTCAATTTCCAAGGGTTGAGGTGACAGGTGTGCTTCCACAGGCCCAGCTGAAATATTGTTCTCTCTCTCTCTGTCTCTCTCTCTTTCTCTCTCTCCCCTCTCCTGCATCTCTCCCCTTCCTCCCTTTCTTTATTTCCTTCCTTCAGTCCTTCCTTTCTTCTTCATTTCTTTGTTTTTCTTTGTTCCTTTCTCTCTCTTTGTTTCTTTCTTTCTTCCCTCCTTCATAAACTAAGGTTAAATAAAATTTCAGTTTGGCCAACCTAGCAACTTTAAAGTGCCCAACCACGAAGCACGAAGCATGTTGCAATGTCAGACACCCGCCACCACCCACGTCCAGAACTTTGTCATCTTCCCAAATTGGAGTTTTGTACCCATTAGACACTAATTCCATGTTCTCCCTTGCGATAGCCTCTGGCAACCAGTAGCCCCCTTCCCATCTCTGTACTCTGTTTTTGAGACCAACTCATTACAGTTCTTGGCAGTGGCATTTCATGATCTTAGCATTTGAGAAGCAAAGTCATGAGCAGAAGTGTTTTTGAGGCACGGTAAGGTTTACACTGACTTTCCAAACTTTTAAGTCTTGTGTTTAGTCATTTCAATATAAGATTTCAACCATTTTTCAGATTTAAAGTGCTTATTTCATTATTAATGAATCTGAGTTTATTTTTAATGGCTTCTGGAAACAGATACAGTGAAGTACTGTTTTCAAAAGCAGGTGGGTGGGGCTTTGGTGCATGATTTTGATCCCAGGATTTGGGAGGCAGAGGCAATAGGATCTCTGTGAGTTTGAGACCAGCCTGGCCTACATACTGAGTTCTGAGGCAAGCCTGGGCTACACAGACAGACTGTTTCAAAAACAAACAACAAAACAATAAGGCACATGAGTTTAAAGTACTACACCAACCATTGGTGAGAAACAGGATATATTAAAACTTGTCAGTGCAGAATTTTGCCCCAAGTATTAACATTCTTTTTGTTGTTGTTGTTGGGAGACATTCATGCTTTGGGGAGTTACTTGCTCTGTAGATACCCCATATGCACACACAGTAAAACCCAATATTTTAGCAGACAAGACAATATATTTAGAATTATGAAGAAGACTGGGTTTTGAGGAATTGACAGTAATGCCCAGTTCTCAGTGCATGTAAATAAACCTGAATCTGAGAACCTCTGTTTCCCCAGAGCTCTAGTAAACAGACTTTTTAACAGCAATCTCATGTAAAGTAGCCATGTGCTTATAATTACCCAAACATTGTAGATCCCCTGTGTGGAATTTCACATCTTTATTGCTTCTATTTTAATGTTTACAAAGTTGGTAGTAATTTCTCAAACCAAATCTGATCCTAAACAGGAAAGATGACTTCCTATGTAATTGTAAGTTTTTCAATGCAAGATTTGGCAAGAATCAAACCATTCCTAGAATTGAATCATTTTGACTTTCCTAAGAACTTTGTATGCTCATTTGAGAATGGACTTTATCCACCCACTAAATACCTATTAGCAAGTGGCAATGTGTTTTTAATCTAGAATATTTGGACAGACATAAAACATGTTGAATCATTACAGAAAGAGAGTGTTGCCACAAATTCACAGTGAAATACAGTAAAACTCCCTGTGTCAAACAAACTTAGCCCCTTTATAGAAGCTACTTACCAAAAGGAACATTTTAAGAAAAAATAAAAACTAGATCAATGAAAAAAATTTTAGATGTAATTTCAGAATAAAAGCATTTAAGATTGAGAATTGGCTAAAATTAACAGAGAACTCTTTGCTACTTAAAATACTGCACTACTTAAGTATTTTACAGTGCACATCCCTGTGAGAATTTATGACATCCCTGTATGAACTTCTGGTGTATTTTGATCCAATTTGCACAAAAGACCAAAGACATACATACTTTCTCTTTCCATCTAGGGTGACAAAACTTGTTAGGAGTCTTTTAAAGTTTATTATTTACTGATGTTTAACTATTGTAGTTATGGGTACCATAGTAAAGTGAGAATGTTTTGAGTTTAAATATCCAAGAAGCAACAGAGTTCAAGTTTCGTTACCCTCACAAAGTACCAGCACTGGGGATACCTGCTATCTGCTCATTCTAATGTTCTATCTCTCCCTCCCAGTCTGAAGCAGTCCCAACCCCAGCTGTTTTTAGAAATCAGTCTGAATTAACCATTTATAGCTTGGAATGCTTGTAAGCCATTAAATCCACTAGTTCATATAGGGGATAAAAATTATTTTCTCATTAGGAATGAGGATCATTAACTGAAAATAAAATATTATACTACACATCTTCCTTAGAGCTTTTCCTTAAAAATCAAAGCATTTCTTGAAGTTGTTGGCGGGTCACTTGCCCCTTCTTGATGGTGTAGGTCGAAAACCCAAGCATGCACCAGAATTCACCTCCCCAAGCCCTCAGCTTGTTAAAAATGAGCAATTAAAAACAAGGAAATCATGATATTTGCAGGCAAATGCTGGGAACTAGAAAAGATCATTCTGCGTGAGGTATCTCAGACCCAGAAAGATACACATGGTATATACTCACTTATAAGTGGATATTAGACATATAATATAGGATAAACATACTAAAATCTGCACACTTAAAGAAGGTAAGCAGGAAGGAGGACCCTGGTAAGATGCTCAATCCTCATTCCGAAAGGCAAACAGGATAGACCTTGGAAGATAGAGAAAACAGGAAACAGGACAGGAGCCTACCACAGAGGGCCTCTGAAAAACTCTACCCAGCAAGGTATCAAAGCAGAAGCTGAGACTCATAGCCAAACTTTGGGCAGAGTGCAGGGAATCTTATGAAAGAAGAGGAGATAGAAAGGCCTGGAGGGGACAGGAGCTCCACAAAGAGAGCAACAGAACCCAAAACTCTAAAAACTCTGGGCTCAGGGGTCTTTTCTGATACTGATACTCCAACCAAGGACCGTTCATGGATATAACCTGGAACCCCTGCACAGATGTAGCCCATGGCAGCTCAGTGTCCAAGTGGGTTTCCTTGTAAGGGGGACAGGGGCTATCTCTGACATGAACTCAGTAGCTGGCTTTTTAATCACCTCCCCATGAGATGGGGGGCAGCCTTATCAGGCCACAGAGGAAGACAATGCAGCCAGTCCTGATGAGACCCTGATAGGCTAGGGCCAGAAGGAAGGGGAAAAGAATCTCCCCTATCAGTGGACTGGGGGAGGGGCATGGGAGGAGAAGAGGGAGGGAGGGTGGGACTGGGTAGGGATGGGGAGGCTACAGCTGGGATACAAAGTGAATAAATAGTAATAAATGAAAAAAATTAAAAATAAATATACTTTTTAAAATGAGGATTTCTGGGTCTAAGCTTGGGTTTCTGACTGAGGGGATCTTTAGGGAGGCTGGTGGTAAGGATTTTAATCAGGACCACATGTTTAGGACCGCTCAGACGGGCATGACCAGATGTCACTTACCTCCAACAGATCAATAGGAGAGCAGGACCAGGTTGGCCTGATTCATGATCCATAGAGTTCATGTCTTTTCTGTAGTAACTTCCTGACCATCTCAGGCTGTTGTCTGCCTCACAGCACTCACCAATACCAAATCGCTCACTTCTCATTGTAGTGGTTTCAATAGAAATGTTCTCCTCCCCCTTCTCTCCCCCCACCTCGACTTGTGTGTTTGAATGCTTGGCCCATAGCAAATGGCACTGTTAGGAAGTGTATCCTTGTTGGAGGAAGTGTGTCCCTGGGAGCCGGATTCGAGGTCTTGTAAGCTCACTCTGGCCAGTGTGTCAGTCTCTCCTTGCTGCCTGAGGATCAAGATGTGGACTCTCAGCTCCTTCTCCAGCTCCATGTCTGCCTGCACGCCGCCATGACGATAATGGACTAAACCTCTGAAACTGTAAGCCAGCCCCAATTAAAGGTTTTCCTTCATAAGAGTTGTGGTGGTTATGGTGTCTCTTCACAGCAATAGAACCCTAACTGAGACACTCATTCACCTAACACTTTCGTTAGGGCAGAGAGGGAGGCCGGGGGCTAAGAACACTGTATCATCCAGCACAACCCCAAAGTCCATCTCATCTGAATCCTCTGAAAATCATTCTGTCAAAGAAACCATCAAACACACAAACAAAAAGGAAGGCACTGTAGTTGGGTGTGGGGGCTCATACCTGAAATCAAGGCTGAGGCAGGAGGATGGAAAGGAGTGTGACATCAACCTAGGCTTTAGGAAGATTCTGTCTAAAAGATGGATAGATTGTGTGTTTGTGTGTGTGGGGGGTTCATGCCTTCCCAGCTTAAGTTGAAATGTTTTATCTTAGAAATGTTCTCCCAGAGTGGGTTGCAGTCTATTTCCCTCTTTTCTCTTCCCCTCTTCCTCCCAACCTCAGCTTCCTCCAGCTGCTCAGGACCTGCTGTCTTTCATCATTGACCTGCCTCAGGGAATGTTCCCTACTCTACAGTGATAGCTTTTGTTTTTCTCAGTATTTGTTTTAACTAAAAAAAATTTCATGTCTATGTGTTCTTGTTTGTGTAATATGCTTGCACACGTGTGGAAACAAGAGGTGAAACATCCTTCTCAACCTTTTTCTGCCTTACATGTGTGTGTGTGTTCTCATGCATGTGCACAGGTTGGACCAGGGCTCACACACTTCTATGCTCATTCATGGGAAGCCCTCTACCACTCTCCATGATATTCTTTGAGACTATGCATGTCCATCATTTGTGTGGTGCTGGGGGACCAAATCCAGGTCCTTACCCTTGTGTGGCAAGGCTTCCATAGACTGAGCCTTCCCCCAGTCCTCTTTTTCTGTACTTAAATTCTTTCTATGTGAGTTTATGTGTGTAGGAGCTGGGCTGAGGAGATCAGAGGGCAGCAGGTCCCCGGAATGGGGGTCACAGGTGGTTGTGAGTCGCCTGGTATGGATGCTGGGTCTAAACCTGGGTCTTAGGTGAGAGCAGTAAATGATCTTTTTGCTTGTTTTGAGACAGGGTCTCACTGGCGAACCCTGGCCGTCCTGGAACTCCCTATGCAGACCAGGCTTAAACACCCAGAGATCCACCTCTGAAGTGCTGGGATTAAAGGTGTGTACCACCTCCTCACCCAGCCTCAGGAAGTGCTTTTAATTGCTGAGCCGTCTCTCCAGTCTCTTCTACTTTTTAAGAGGCCTTTTCTAAGGTTGGGGCTTCTATGCAAATTTCAAAAAATGAAGTAAAGTAGGAATGCTCAAGCTCAAGCAGGAGCCAGTCAGACCTGTTATTCCGAATGCTGGGAGCCCCAGAGAAACTGCGTTTTGAATCCATAGCCATACTCATTTTTTATAATTAACTTTCTTTTAATCAAATCTTATCCATATTAAATCACATTCCTTTGAGGCCATTTACAGGATATCTAATCTTATTAGTTTCTCAGCTCAATTTATTCAGTACTGTATGATAGTAAAGCATCAATTTAGAACCTTCCTGATAGTGTTTATATTTGTGTCTAGTCCTCATTAGAACTGTGCCTTTAAAAAGCCATTCCATTTACAAGAGACTTCAGTTTTTCCTGGCAGCTTCCTGGAGTGTATTTCCAGGTCCTCTTAAGATGAGGGTTCTTTCCTGTAGTGGTAAGATTGCACTATTATTTTAATAGATTATGCACTTTTAAAAGAAGTTGCTTTTCAAGTAATACTTCAGATATTGAATAATTAAAAGTAAAGGTGTTTTGTTTTGTGTTGAGACAGTGTCTCCTTGTGAAGTCCTCCCTGGCCTGGAACTTGCTAAGTTGAAGAGGCTGGCCTCAAATTCTCAGAGACCCACCCCTGCCTCTGTCTTTTTGAGTCCTTGGATTAGAGCTTTTTATCACCTCTCCCCATCATCACTGGGAAAAGCACTTTTCTTTACTTAAGAAAAAATGTTCTCTTGGTCCTATATGAAAAAAATCATTTATAAACGGTAAGAGCACAAATTTAAGACAGTAATAAATGAGGCAATTTCATTTGCTTTTGGTTCTGTACTTCTGTGTGGCCATATCTATAATCTATAAATGTTTGTTGCCATGTTCCATATACACTTTAGGCGTGATCTCTCAATTCTTTAAACAATGTCTTTGAAAGATATTAATTGGAGTTACTAGTCCTTGCTCAAGCAGTTTTGTCTATGAGTAGCAATTCTCCAAGTGTCCACAGGGGGGCAGGAGATACCGTGTCCCACAGATGTCTGTGGCTGAGACTCTGGCCCTAATATGAAGGCTATTAAGGACAAGCCCTGACTAGGCTCTTTCATATCAACGGGTGGGTTGGAGGTGGGGGAGCGCCCCCTTTCTGAAGACAAGGGGAGAGAGGATAGGAGCAAAGAGGATGGGAAGAAGTGGCCGAGAGGAGAGGAGTGAAGGGGATATGATCTTGATGTAAATATATATATATATATATTTTTAATTTTAAATGGGAGAAAAAAGGAAACTCTCATGGTTTCAAAATGTTTCTCCCAGAAGAAACTGCTAAATAAATATTAGAGGGTCTAAGAATAGGCTGGAAATTTAAAATTTCATAGGCGTATTTCAAAGTTGAAAACCTAAAATCTGGTAATAGTTGCTCCTTTACTATCACAACACACACACACACACGCACACGCACACACGCACACATGAGAGAGAGAGAATTGGAGCAATGGCCTATTGAAGCCTTGAAGCCTTGTTAACACTGGGGAGGATTTCTGTATCAAACACACTTAGAAGAGAAGTTTTAACTATAGGAAATGTTGGGGTGGGAGTCTGAATAGTTTGGCTTCTGGTTATATTTCTGACTTCCTTGTGACCTCCAGCCCTCTATGTCGATTTGCCAGTGTGTTTTCTCACCTATAAAATGATCAGATAGCCCCTCCCCCCTTTTTTTGGCAAGGAGAACTTTCTTCACACATCTCCAAGGCTGGTAACAATGAAAAAGAGTAACATCTACCCTAGGGCAGTCCTGAAGACAAGAGCTCACGTCCTTTGTGGTCTCTGTCTTTTGCTTTTCCAGGCGACTATCTAGGTTGTAAGCCATTGGCAATGGGATCACTGCCTTGTTTCCTGTTTACTGATAACACCCAGCAGATAACTGCTGTGGGCAAAATGAGGGGAGATGAAGGCCTCCTCACAAGCAGGAAACATGGTGCTAGAAAAGAAGGATCCAAAGCCATGACTCATCATTAACAGCAGCTGCAGCTTCGCAATAGCACTGAAAAGAGTGACAACGCAAGGCACAAATGTTAGTTTCCTAGAGGGACAGGTTTGACAGAAACCACAGGGGGATGCGTTTCCCGGATGTCGCTTGATGAGGGGAAGAGAAAGGAGAGGAAGATGTTTTGAAGGCAGTTGCTTTGGTCTTAGATGTTAGGAGACAAGGGCATCATCTCTGGATGGCAGTAATGTGAGAAAGACATGTGCACCAAAAAATGAAGGAGCAGGAGCAGGTCTTTTTGTAGTACTGGCCAAATATCTGCTAAGAATTGTTTAAAGTTTCCGTTCTCCTCCTTTCTTATGCTTAAGGTGGTAAATGATCATAAGTCAACTAAATCCCAGAAAGAGGAAGGAAGAAGTTAGTCAAAGACAGGTCATGGGTTGGCATTCATGAAACCAAGTGGCCCTAACAGACATGCAATGAGTTGGAGTATAACAGGGGAATCCCTGGAGATCAAGAGGAAAGCAGCCAATCTCAGTAACCTAGCAATTAGGGCTAGGGACGCTGCAGCAGGGTGATCGATCGTGGGCCTCAGTTTCTCCGTCTCTAAAATAGAGACAATCTTGTCTCGGGCTTGTCATACAGCCACGCCTGACATGGCAGGTGTCCAGGGTGAGAGGCAGCTTGACTAGGACCTCAAGGAAGTCTGAGTAAAGGAGAGAGGGGAGTAAAGCTGCTCAGGCTTTCAGGGTCCCATAGAAGACCAAAACAACAGTCCTAATTGCTAGGTTAGCGCGCATGCTTTCTTGATCTTCAGGGATCAAGAGGAAAGTTATGCTCCAACTCATTGCATGTCCGTTAGGGCCACTTGGTTTCATGATTGCTAGCCCATGACCTGTCTTTGATTAGCTTCTTCCTTCCTCTTTCTGGGATTTAGTTGACTTATGATCATTTACCACCTTAAGCATAAGAAAGGAGGAGAACAGAAACTTTAAACAATTCTTAGCAGATATTTGGCCGCTACTACATGTGCCTTCATGAGCCACCTCAGAGCAAATCACCAAGGCCGGAGAAAGGGGATGGTGGGGCCACTCCTCCCTGGATCTACCCTTGGCTGCATATCCCTTGGCTGAGTGGCATTAGAAGAGTCAGTTATCTTCCCCCCACCCCAAACACTTTTTTTTAAATATACGAAGTGGGATGATTCCAGGAGGACATTTGCAGCTGCTGCTTGAGTACCCAGTAAACACTCCGGACAACTTCTGTACTTCTGTCTAGAGCACCGTGCGAGAGAAGCAACCCTTTAGCGCCTAGGCTAGCATCTCCCAGGCTCTGAGAACCCGCGGGACGGTGGGCGTGGAAGACACAGGGAATCCGGGACAGATAAGGAAACTCGTGATGGGGCGAGGCTGAGCTGAAGAGAAACAGATTGGGGTAGAGGAGCGCAGGGAGGGGTCTGGTGGAAGGGTCGGGGGGGGGGAGGGTGGAAATAGAGAGTCAAGAGGCCACAACCCGAGAAGAAATGCAGGCCGGGGTGGGGGCGGGGGCGGGACGAGCGCCGGGGAAGAGGTACCAAAGCGGGTTGAGAAGGAATTTAGGGAAGGAGGAAGAGCTGAAGACAATAGGAAAGAGAGAGGAAAGGGGAAGTGCGGGCCCAGAAGAAGAGGCAGGCAGACCCCCAAGGGGCCGGAGAAGCCGGGGATCACTCGAAAGAGAGAAGCGAAGCAGCTGGAGCGAGCGCCGGAGGTTGAGGTCTGCGAGTGCAGAGCCTGAAGCCGGGCAGCTCAGCCGCTCCGAGCCCGGGTCCAAACTCTGAAGACCGGTGGCCTCTGCCTGACCTCGAAGGTCGGGCGGAGACGCGGATCTTGGTGGAGAGCTGCGTCCTAGCGAGAGAACGGGGGCCGCGAAGGACTGGCCGGTGCGCCTGGCTACCCGGGCTCACGGCTGAGATTGCTAAGTGCCCGCTGGGAGGGCGAGGAGGGGGAGAGGAGGTACCACCGCCGGGAGCCCGCGCGCAGCCTGCGGCAGGAGCGGCCCTCCTCCGGACCAACCCCGGCCACTGAGAAAGTGCGGGCGGCTGGCGGGGCTGCGGAGGGCTGGCCTCTCCGCCCTTGCCAGCCCGTCCCGAGTGCGGGACGCGAGCCCTCGCTCCCCAGCCCAGCGCTCGCGTCCTCCCCCGCCGGGCGCTCGCTGCTCTCGCCCCGCACGCGTCCCGCCGGCGTGGAGGTGGGGCGCTGAGCCTCGCCGCCCCCCCGAGCCCCCCGCCGCCCCCCCCGCACCTCCCGCCCGCACGGCCCGCCGCCTCCCCCTCCCCGCCGCTCCCCTCTCCCTCCCCTCTCCCGTCCCCCCTCCCGGCGAGGGGCGGGAGGGGGCGTGGCAGGGCCGGGGTTTGGGTAGCTGCTACCCGGCTCCCCGCACTCGGAGTCTGCCGGAGGGAGCACCGCGGCCCCCGCCGCTGTCCAGCCCGCTCCGTGGCCTCTCGCGCCCGGCGCAGCTGCCGCTGTCGCCTCCGCCTCTCGGAGGAACTCGGCTCCTCGGCTCGCCATGGACACTCCTAGGGTCCTGCTCTGGGCGATCTTCCTCATCAGCTTCCTCTGGGATTTGCCGGGGTTCCAGCAGGCTTCCATCTCCTCGTCTTCCTCCGCCGAACTGGACTCCGCCAAGGACGTGAGGAGCCGCAAAGAGGGGAAGATGCCGCGGACTCCACGAGACAGCGCCGAGGGCCGGACGCCCCAGGAGCACCAGCCGCCTGGACCATCTCAGGGGCAGGAGCCACCAGGCAGGGGGCTGCGCGTGGTGCCCCACGAGTACATGCTGTCCATCTACAGGACTTACTCCATTGCCGAGAAGCTGGGCATCAACGCCAGCTTTTTTCAGTCTTCCAAGTCCGCTAACACGATCACTAGCTTTGTAGACAGAGGACTGGGTAAGTGGCGATGAGAGCGCCCGACTCCTCTCCCGGTGGAGCTCCTCAGCTGGAGCGCTGCCCCGGCTCCGGCCAGAGGCTGGTTTTTTTGTGAATTCCCTTCCCATTCTGGACACCTCTCCCCCCTTTTTTTCTTTCTTGAGCCCCAAATTCTGAGTGCAGCTGCAGCTTTCGCTCCAGTCTGCGACCCTCCCCTACGTTCTCCCTTTCCCTCCCTGTTTTCTCCCCTTTTGTGGAGAGCATCGTGGTGGCCAGTGGTCTGGCAACCGGGGGAAGAGAAGCGGCGGGTCAGAGAAAGAACTGAGGGCCGAGAGACCCTGGGGCCGAAGCTTCTGAGGGCTGCCGGCCCTAGATCACCTGTGAGGGCTTTAGAAGGTCTCTAGGAGCTTTTCTCTCCAGGAAAAGCCAGCATAAGGTAGGAGGTCGAGCCTAGGATCAGCGTCAGGCAGCGCCTTGATCCAGCGGTCCTGTGGACTCTCCTGGAGCCCTGCGCAGGGTGTGGGAGACATCAGCCAGGTGGGCACCTAGTTCCTTCTGAGGCCGCCCCCCCCCCTTTCTCTAGCACCGCAGATCTGATAGTTCTCAAGCCACAGTGCAAGGGATGGGCAGAAACTGGGACGGCTTAAAGTGCGCGGTTGTTGGGCCTTAAAGTACTACAGGAGGTGACACAATACTTCTCAGCCACACGCCGCTCCTCTCTCCGATTATTCTAGAGGACCCGACCCTCACTCTCTGCGCCAGAGCGTCCTCAGGATTCTGAGCCTCCCCTTCTTGCTATCCTCCCTAATCCCCAGCATGATCAATGTCATATTGAGGAAAGTTCCACCGGCTCATAGAGAGAAAAATCAGAAAAGGCAGGAAAGGAGGAGAGAGAAAAGAAAGGATTGTGGGCAGAGAGGAAGGTATAGAGAAGGTGAGAGGCTGCTACGGGCAGCCTTCCACTTCCCATACTCCCAACCTTAGCTTCCTCCGTTCCTCGACAGTCAAAGTATCCAGAAACCCAAGAGTCCCCGGGATTGGGCAGAGGGAAGTCTAAGCCTACCGATCTCGGTTTTCCACCGTAGGCTGGCGTCCCCTCCCCCACCCGCCCTCAATCCTATCCGGTCTCCAGCCTTCAGTGGAAGTTGCTTCTCTTCTCAGCCAAGGTTCTGGCCCAGCCAGGTACACAGCTGCAATGCGAGGTCAGCGGGGTTATGAGCTGCTGAAAGGTCCCAGCGGCAAATTAACGCCGCCGTATTTTATGATGATTTTAGGAACAGTAAAGTCACCTTTACAAAGACACGTGGCTTCTTCGCATTGATTGCTGCTGCTAGGTCTTGGACCTGGGCACTCCAACGCAGCTCCGACTTCTCCCCACCGCCTTGCTTCGCAGTTTCTCTCCCTGAAACTTTTCTGTTCACCTCTGATACCGTCGCCAAAGGAGAGGTGATGGAGGGTCAGAGAATAGTGCTCCAAGGGAAGAAGAAATCCTAGAGGCCTAGGCTGGCAGGCAATTGGGTACTCTCTTTTTTTCCTGGGAAGTGACAAGCTCTCTCGGGTGTTGGTGTCCCGGGCAGACACCCTTATTGGTTCACTACTCCTTAAGAGTTGGCACAGGACTAAGAAACATTGTGGGTCGTTCCAAGGTATCTATAGAGGACTCTGAAATTTAGGGAGGCGTGAGAAGCTGTCTTTCTCTGGGGCCCCCAGACCTTGCATAGGGCCCACCAACCCTTGTTCGCTCTGCAACGCCCGCGCGTGCACCCTAATGGCCAGGCATCATGCTAACAGCCCCCAAGCTCCTCGAGCACAGGATGGGGCTTGGAGTAGGGTGGAGGGACACTATTCCCTCCCTAGTCATGGTCATGACGCCAGCAGGAGCGTGGATTCGACCTCAGAAAGTGTTGGGGATAGGGCTGCCAGGGGTTCCCAGTTAGAGAAGACACAGCAAGAGCATCGCGACCGCAGGCAGCTTCAAAGATCCTGTCTCTTCCTCACCCTCCAAGGTGGAAGAAAACTGTAAGAGGGTGGCTAGGACACTTGGAAGGCTGTGATGCTAATCTCAAGCCGCGAGGGTGTAAAGGAGCTGTGAGGAGGGGGGTTCGGAGTGGGTCTGGCCGGGTGCGCGGAGGAGGGGCTGGATTGCCGGCTGTAGCCCCAGCTTGATAAAGGAAAAACCTCACTTTCCCTCTCACTGATTTTGATTTGATGTGTCACCGGCGGTGACCTCGGGTTGGACCTTCCGGGGCTTGCTTAGCATTGGGCCCCTGATTGGAGTGTTTCCACTCAGCGATCTAATTGAGGGTTCATGTCATAACACATCAAACGGTGTCTAGTCTCCCGTGAGGGAAGGGACCCACTAACCGCGCATCCCCAGCTTCTGGCGAGGACTTCCGCCCCTCTCGCGCGGGGGTTCTTAACGTGCCAAACTCCTCAGCAGCCCCTCCCCCAACCCCTGAGTGGGCAGGCAAAAAGAAAAGGGACAGCCAGGAGTTGAGCTTGTCGTGCTAAGTTGGCGCCTTGCCTAGAGGAGGTTTAAATCGTCACAGAGAGTGGTAGGCTGGGATCTGAGGAGCCAGGGTCCCACTAGGGGAGGAGCTTCGAAGCTGGTCCACAAAGCTCGCAGAAAATTGGTTAAAGTTCTTGCTTATCTGGAATTTGAAAGTTATACCCGAAGCTGGTGTTTGAGGACGGGAGGGCAGTAATAAGCCGAATGAGTGAAGGGAGTGGTGGCTCCACAGAGACACCGGCCGGCCTACTGTGCTGTCCAGACTGCTGCTCCCTGACCCATCCGCCTTTATTGAGAGCTCTGAAAACTCCCTGGAAGGGTAAATAACAGTAGCCAAGACTGATTGACCTTTTACTGTGGGCCAAGTATTGTGCTAAAAGCTATGACATGAATGGGCTCATTTAATTCTTGGCTACCGTTGCTGCATTGCTTTAGAGCTGGATTAGGGAAGACAGAGAAATTAAGTTGCTCAAGGTCACACAACCAAGGGGCGAGACTGGTGAGAGATCTAGACACTGGAGGATAATCCAGCACACTGTATGTGTGGATAGGGTAAGGACAGGTCTCTAAGAACTGTGGTGAGACACAGAAGTAAAATTACAAATAAATAAAAGTGAGATCTTCTTTTTGGCTTGATGTTCTTCTGTGGTACTCAGGGACCCAATTAGTGGTTCTCATGAAACGTCGGATGCAAGGGTCTGATTATGCTTTGTGCCTGGCTCCCTCTTGTATTTATTTAGCAGAGGTACAAACTGCTAAATAAAAGGATGATCCTTTTATATGCTTTCATGTTGCACCTCAAGAATTATTTTTGATAACCACAGTTAAGAAATTGTGTTTGTGTGTTGGTGGGGAAACTGAGACGATGGGGTCAGGATGGACCAGGTTAGAGTTCAGGGCCTCTGAACTCCCTGTCCTGGGGTCTGGGCAAGGCAGACAATTTGGATGGAAGGTAGAGAAAAGCCAAGAGAAGAGCAGAGCAGAGCAGAGAGAGCCTGACTTGCAATTTATATGGTAAGTGCCAAATAATTTGAAAAAGAAAAAAAAAGCTCTTAAGGATTCAAAGATTAGGGAAAGGAGGAACTTGAGTCTAAGATTGCTTCAGTGGGTTAGATTTCCCTAAGACTTTGAAGTGAGAACAGTTGCTGGTGTTGTTGTTACAGAAAGAAGACAACAAAGAACAGATGACAACAAAGAGGAGAAGAAAGCATCCTTAGGAGCTGGGTACCTGGAGAGTCTGCTGTAGGCGGCTTAGCTTGTCTCTTTATCTTCAGCTCAGAGATTACAGGGAGGGCAGGAGTGTGCAAGGGGTACACAGGCTTTGGAGGGAGGAGGGCATTCTAGAGCTTCATGGTTTCCTGCTATTGAAGTTTGCCCGTTATATCGTGTTTACGCAGAACAGTGGGTTTCTGCGTGGAGTAATCAACACAGCAGCGCTAGCACTTTTGCCTGGACCCTGTTGTCATTGGCAAACGGAAAATGAAATATAAGCAGGGAAGTATTTTAATGGGGTCGGAGGGAATTCGCAACTGTTAATTATTTGGTGACCTTGTATTCGATTTGTTTGAGTCCCTTATAAAAACACTAATTCATACCAGACGGCCAAGTGAGGAAGCTGGGCAGAAGGTTCCAATCTAGGCTTTATTTCCCCGGAAAGAGAGAACAACCTTGGAAGGGGCTTGCTAAGCGTGCAAGTGTGTGTGTGTGTGTGTGTGTGTGTGTGTGTACATGTGTGTATGTGTGAGGGGTGCAGGCAGAGTACTGGGTACAGAGCTAGCTTTGTGGTTCAGGCTGGGTTAGCCCAAAGGTCCTGGGGAAAAGACTCCACAGAACAAGGGAGTCTTAAATCCCAAAGTGTGTCCCACTCTCCTGGTTGGAATGATTCAGGTATATTTAAGAGCAGCCCAATCCCCCAAACCCATAAGCTCGTAGCTAAACACCAGTTACTGTCTTTGGGTCCTTAAAAGCCACCAAAAAGGAAAAAGCAAGATGCTAAAAAAAGACCTAGAATCTGTGCAGCCAGGATTCAGGGTGCAGGAGGATTCTGAGCCAGGAAGGCTTATCTGAGAACATCAAAGGCTACCCTCTTCTCTGGAGACTCTGGCACTTTTGGGCTTTTGCCCAGGGTGCAGTCGCTGGTGGGGGATGGGGAAGAAAAAATGTGCTCAAACACCTCCTTCGCTTCTGCACATTAAGAAAAACAAAATTTATCTGAGCCATATACCTTGTAGGTTTTGTGAATTCTCCCTTTCCTAAATGAATCAGGACCCAAACCATTCTGGTCAGAGAGTACCAGTGTCTCTGAGTCCTCTGGGAGCAGGCAATTCGGGTCTTGCATGGAGAGGAACTGTTTCCCCCTGCAGTACCGTAGTACACCTCTTCCGTGTCAGCTGCGTGTTCGTGGGGGCGATAATAGAAATGTGGCAGATAGAGGAAGCTTTGCTTTCTGACAGACTTCCAATCTTGAGGGATTCAACCCTAGCTTCTAGGTATTTTTGAAAACAATAAAATGTATTATTTCAATAACCCCTCTGCTAATGAATAATTCAGCACCAACTAAGATCTTGTGGGGTCAGGAGACAACCTTTTTGGCATGGAAAGTGGGAAGGAAGAAGGACCCAAATCGTATGGGTTCTTTGACACTCCCAATTCTAAACTTTGTATGTTTATTTTTAAATTGAATTTGGCTTAAATGCTGTCTTATTGGAATTAAATAGGTCTCCATTGCCCTAATAGGTTTCAGGTCGCCTTCTGTTTTCAGGTACACCAATCAGTACTACCCAGGGTGGAGAATTAGGTCCACTTGTTGATGAGGGACTGCAGGGAGTTTTTTTTTTTTAAACCACTGGATATTACCTGGTAGGGAGAAGCTCTAGCTGTGCCTTTAGAGGCCAGCGTCTGGGGCGGAGCAAGGCTTACAATAAGAGTGGGCTGTACAAGAGCAGAGAAGGGCAGGGCTCTGGCACCAGAAATGCCCCTGAGGTTGAGGAGAGGGGCAGAAGGCGGGGACAGGGCAAGAAGAAGCAGTATTCACATTGCAAAACAAGCTTCTAAAAGAGATGGGTGATCCAGCTGCTGACTCCTTCCCAGTAGACCAGGCTTGCAAGCTTGATGGGCGAGAAACCTGAAAAACTGTATCCTGCAGATGACATCCAGAATCTCATTTGCTACATTGTTGAAAGTGATAGCAAGATGAGCAACTTGGAGGAATCGGAGACTACACCTGGCCCAGTACATCAGAGAATATTAAGGAGACTTCTCCAAAGCAAAAGATTTGGGAACTGGTAACACAAAAGTCTAGCCACCATCTTGGGTCTCTTGGAAACTTTGCCTTCTCCTGCAACTGCAGGGTTAGTTAGAAGAGAGGGTTCACAAAACATCCACTTATCTCTCTACTTTGGAGCCAACTGCACCCAGGGTCCAGTTACAGACTCCAGGAAGGCTTAAAGACTCATGCACCCCCATCATTAACTGGAGATGTGGTATCTCCCACTGAGCTTTCTGCAGATTCAGTCCCTCATACTGTAGGAAAAGCCATCTCCAACAAAACATCTTGGTTCTGGTCCTTAGAAAAAAGGTGAAACTTTGGGTCCCCATGGCACCAGCTGCCCCTACAGCCACAGGGGAGGGGGTGGGAGCTGGGAGAGTTGGCTGGAAATCCATTTAATTTTGATCTGTTATATGTGGTTAAATTAAGATTTAAGATGCTGTGATTGGCAGTCCAAGTTAAGACCCAGGTGCAAAGACAAATACCAGGGCAAGTTTCCTGGATCTTGATTAATCCCTGTCTCCTCAACAAAGTCTGTGGCCAGAAGAGGTTTTAAGAACTTAGCTCCAACAGCTAGGCTTCTGTTGGCTGGATTCAAGGGGAGCTGGCTCTTGGACTTTCTAGCTGTTCAGAAATTAGCAAGACTGGGTTTGGAGTTTACCACAAGTTAAGGCTGGGCTGAGGATCAGTGATGCAGTTTCAGTCAGGTGAGGGCAGGCTTCCCTTCTGAGCTTCTCTCTGCAGGATGTAGGCAGGCAATCAGACCTTTAACCAAGGAGCCTACAAGACCCAGGTTCATGTGGGAAGGAAGGCCATGGCTTCACTACACAGAAGAACAGACAAAAAAAAAAAAACAGTCCATGAATGGTTCCCAGGTCATTTGGGGAACTGAAAGGGGAAACAACAACAACAAAACTGAAACACAGGGCAAATTGTCAGTGAAGGCACCAAGGAAGTCAAGAGACTCTGAGAAGCTGGACCAGTTAGTGTGTGGCCAGGATGTACTTCCCCACAGAGCCACCAGAGTGATCTTACTGCTGACAGATGGAGCATCCCAGAGACATTGTCAGCAGTAAGTAACAATTGTATAACATCTCCAGGTGGTCATTTCTATGCTTTCTTCAACATGGGAGCACTTTTTTTTTCCAGGTACAAATAGGAAATAGCCTTCTCTTACTACCCATGACTGGTTCTGTGGACAGATCACACCCTACAAAGCATACCAAAGAGAGGAGAAAGGAGGTCCAGGCTCCTCGGGGCTTCACTTGCCCAGTCAGAGAGACTTATGGGCAAATCCACAGGCTAATACTGCCTTATTGCCAGGTGGAGACTTACAAGAATAGTTCACACTTTAATGCAGCTCAAATGGAGGGCACAGGTCATCTGGCACTGTGGGAAAGACAGTGGTATTGTAAATAATGTGAAAAGGCTGAGAAGGGTCACTCTAATACATTTCCAGCCTACTCTTGCAGAAGCCTTGATTGTCATTGGAACTCCAATGGGCAGGAGCCAGAGGTTCCTCTTGTTTTCTTTACCCATGTTGCCCAACAATGTTTCTCCTAGACTCCTAGAAATCTAGTGGAAAGAAAGGGATCCTGACTCTTCAAAGAGGCCAAGATAATGATAGATAAAACTCTTCCTGCCAAAATGTAGATAACTGTAATAAGGTTGACTACAATCTTCCATGTGCCATTGTGATGCCCTGCACACGTGCCATGCGATGTACCATGATTCTGACAGTTACAACAATCCTGGTAGATCTACAGGTGATTCTCCTACTCTGTAGATGGAAGCATATGAGCCTGGGAAGTCATGTGATCAAGACACTAAGTCGCAGATAAGGATTGGAATAAACTGTGTCTTTCAGACTTTAAATGACCATGCCTATTCCACAGTGTCACTAGTAACTAACAATTATACAACATCTACTCATATCTCATATTTTGTCTACCTCCATGACCCTATCAGCTGGCATCACCATCTCCACTTTGTAGAAGGGAAACAAGATGTTTTGGATACTGTCTTCCAAAAGTCATAGTGTTGGAAATCTTTTCAGCTATATTGCTTAGGAAATGGACAACTCTTGGAGACCAAGTACCTAAGCCCTCCATCCTTCCTAGAAAGAGCAGTGAAGAACTAGAATCTTATCAGGGTTCCCACCACATACAGAGATCAAAGGTTGTGGTTAGGGTGGTGATACCAGTACAGGAGCCAAACTGCTAGCTCCTTTGTTTACTGTTAAACTCCCTAGGTTTTCATTCATTACAATACCTTTCTCAGAAGTGAATTTTTTAAAAAACCAATTTATTATTATTATTATTCTCTACAGAATCATGGGCTCATGGGCTCACTATGACACCTTCATAAATGTATCATTGCACTTTGTTCATACTGGTTTCTCTTATCCTATGCTTCCAACTGGTCCCCTTCCTCCATATAGTCTTCTTTCAGGTTCCATAAATTCCACAAAAGGACATGGACTATTTATCTTATACTCATGGCATTACCCTCTCCTGCTTACTTCTCTTCCTCACTGGTGGGTTTTTAAAATACATATTTTTAATTTTAGTTGGCACAATATTTATGTGAATTTAGGGGGCACAATGTGAAATCCTAACTTATTTATGTACACACACACACACACACTGTGTAACTGACAGCTCTCTCTCTCTCTCTCTCACACACACACACACACACACACACACACACACGCTGTGTGTGTGGATTACATAAACTAAGGATTTAGGTTTTCTCCCAGCACATCATCAGTGTCTGCGAATACAACCATTCTTCTGGGTGTTCTACAACAGTTCTAGGGTCAAGGAAGAATATTCAGGGGCACTGTGTTGCTTGCTCCTAAGCTATTTTCTTAATGAGAATGGTTAGCAAAGGGCCAGAATTTGAAAGGATGGCATCTCAACTACTCAGGAGGTAACTGTATCCTAGAGGCAAAGTAACTAGCCCATGAATAGATTGCCTTCATAGGCCTTTGCACCCCATAAAGAGGGACTTTTGGAGAACAGCTAGAAGATTCTAACTTGACAGAATCTTGACCCTTCAGGGTGGTGATGGATCTGAGACCCCTCAGAAGTGGCTCCAGACACATCCATGAAGTCCAAGCTTGTAAGTTTTCCATCTAGTAAAGAAAAGGGTGACCCATGCTAGGGAAACTGCAGCTCAGTCAAGTGTTGATCACATCGAGGACCAAACAGTGAGTGGTGGCAGGCTTCCTTCTTCCATCCCTTTCCCTTGCACAATCAGGACCTGTGTAGAGGAGATCTAAGAGCTGGAGGTTTCTATTGTGTGATCTCTTCCTAGTTGCAAGATGTTAAGCTAAGTCTTGATGTTCTGAAGTTTCTTCCCTGTAAATGAATGTACAGTAGAACAGAGCTTGAATGCTTGGTGAGGGGGTCTGAGAGAGGCCATCAAAGCTCTGAGTTCCATGAGCCTTGCACAAAGACAGTGTACAGTTAGTACCATTGGGGACCAGGAAAGAGGCTTAGTCTCAAAAAGTTCTGGAGTGTTCTTTGCAAAGATGATTGTTTATCTTTGCACCCCAGGGCCTAATCCGACTTAGGACTTGTGAGTGAGAGAGGTCACATGATCTGAGATTTTCTGAGCTGTATGCTAGCTACAGATTCTGTGCCACTCAAGACCCAGGAGACATGGCAAGACAGATGGAGGAGTTTGTTGGAGTCTGACCAGCATCCATCCAGAGAACATCCTCTAATTTAGAGGACAAGAAACAAATGATTGTGTAAATGGATCTGCTGGTCTTTTGGAATCACACATGAACTCTTGGTTCTGGACACTAGGAAAAACAAGTACAACATGAATCCTCAAGAGGGACCTTAGCTGTATAAGATCCCAGTGATGTCTTGGGAAAACAGTTCTGGTTCCTTCCTCTAGGCAAGTTTCAGCTTTTTAGAAACTTTATGAGGGCTGGGTGGGAAGCAAGCCCTTAGGGAGAAATAACTCGAGGGTACTGTCAGAATATGCTGCTTTGTATTCTAGGTGCAGGCTGTCTGTGGGCTCCCTGACCCCATCTTTTCCTCTCCATTTTAGTATTTGCCTCTAGAGTCTGTCAGCTACTTACTGTGCCCACCTTAGCCCTGAACTTGCCTTTCTAAGAAAGCCGGTTTCCATTATAGCTCCGGATCTTTCTTCTTCAATTAAAAGCCTTGCCTTCTTAACTTATATTTATTCTGACTGAAACACATCACATCTTTTTTTTTTTTTAATCAACATCTGCCTTCTATTTTAATTTTTAGAACTTCTGGTACTAGGAGCTCTGGATAATGTAATTACAGTTCAACAAGGGAAAGGTGAGAGAGTTCCACTCTAGCCATGACTACATAGGAGAGTTTTTTATAAGCAGTTAGACAAACTAGCCAACCAAAGACACCCCCCCTACCCCACACACACACCAGAAGTGTCAGTATGAGGCTTGCCCATATTATTGTATTTTGCCAATTTTTTACTTGAGAAGGATTTTCTTCAGATATGCCTGTGATAACCTCTCCTTCTTTTCTTCCTCCTCTTTTCTCTGCTCATCTTCCAGACAAAAAGGGAAAAGCAAGCATTCCTCCAGTTGTATCTTGAGAGGGTTATGAGTCCCATCCTCAGAGACCTCAGTTGAGTGAAGTGCAAGCCAGGCTGTAACAAATTACTTTGATCCAATTGGAAGCCTTTCATGATGAATTACTGATCACTTCTGAATTTAAGGAGCCCAAAGCAGAGAAATCATTTTCAGGATGACTGTGAGATGATTATGAGAAAGTGCCATAGCTTTTGAAGCCCACAGTGCACATTTATACAAGGGAGGGGACCATCTTCTGACATCACCCATATTTACATAAGACTTAGCAAGAGGTAAGGGTTGTGCAAGGCAGTGCAAAGGGCTAGCTTGCTGGCCACAGGTGACCCATGGCAGCTGGGCCAGGCTTTGGGTGGCCAGGTCAGCTGGTAAAGTGTTTGCAGTAGTTTGTAACTGTGCTTACATGGTGGTCTCTACATTCC
Source organism: Pachyuromys duprasi (assembly GCA_028658305.1). Lineage (NCBI taxonomy): Eukaryota > Metazoa > Chordata > Mammalia > Rodentia > Muridae > Pachyuromys > Pachyuromys duprasi. Next base: position 3,009,583 of record CM053760.1, read on the forward strand.
AGACCTACCTTCTTGTCTATGTCTTTGCTGCATAGGGCTCCAAAGCAGGTTCAGACATGTGGGGAATGTGCTCTGGATGGGATCTGTTGAGAGCAGCTACCTTTTTGGATCCTCTGCTTAGAAGTTAGAGGCTCTGCAGACATGCTGAGAAATCATCTGGATGAAATTATAAAAAAAATATGTGAGTGTTTATATGGACTAGAAGGAGCTGAGGAAGATGGTGACATGGTCTGGTGGCAGTGTCTTGGATCATGCCCTGTACTTGGGTGCTTTGCTTTGTCTCTCCTCCAGTCATTTTTTTCCCCTCTTTATGGGAAACCCAATGCTCACCTGGGTCAGTGGTTTTCTGAGAGTGAGTTGCTGAGCATCATCCAGATGTTCCTAGAATGGCAGTCCCTTAAGCTTCTGGAACCTGAGATAATATTGTCTCTAACAAGTTCCTATGAGCTTTTCATGATGCTAGGTTGTTTTTATTGCTTGGTATTTGGTGTGTGTGTGTGTGTGTGTGTGTGTGTGTGTGTGTGTGTGTGTGTTATTAATGGCCACTGATCTAGACTGATCTCCAAAGAGATCAGTTTCTGGACCACAGAATTCTGGCCTTTACCCCAGTTCGATGGCTCAGGAAGCTTCTTTACCAGCTTGTCTTCTCAGGAGAGGATCACACCACTCATGAGTATGCTTACCTGGGATGCTGTGAGGTGTGGACTGGGGTGGCTGTGAGTATTCCAGTAGGACTCCTCCAATCATGAGGAGACTAGCACAGGAAGAGAGGGGGGGTATATGGAGACTGAAGGCCATACTTGCATTCTTTCTTGAGTTCTAGAATAGTAATATGGATAGGATAGTCTTGCAAAGCAGGTTAGCAGACAACTTAGGGTTGAAGAAACCACAAGAGGCTTTCTCTATAAGATGCTTGTCACAGCTTGACTCAGCTCCGCAGGCTAGCAAGGCGCTGGTGGTGCACACCTTTAATCCCAGAACTTGGGAGGAAGAGACAGGAGGATCTCTGTGATTTCAAGGCTAGCATGGTCTACAGAGTGAACTTTTGGAGAACCAGGGCTACACAGAGAAACCCTGTCTCAAACCTTGTCCCCCCCCCCCAAAAAAAAAGCAAAAACAAAGAAAAGGATGATCTTTCCATGTTGCAGAAGAGATAAATAAATGTATCGTTGTTCTTTATATCTGCCTATGTTCTCTAGCCAACAACCAAATATATAAAATTATGAAAACAGAGATGGAAATGATTTTCCCCAAAAGGCCAGCATTTATTCCCCAAACTTGTACACATACAGTTTGGTCTGTATCCTCCTTCCTTTAGCTCCCAGCCATTCTTGCTTGCTTCTAGGCTTCCATATTTGGCCTACAGTGCAGAGGCAATGGAACTCACTGCTAAGCTTTGGAACTTCTTTTAAGTAACTATTTTCCCCAAACCATAGTTTTGCCACCATAGAAATGGAAACAGTATCTACCTACCCTATCAAACTGTTCAATGGAACCAAGGTTAGAATTATGCCAGCCCTCACAACATTTAGAGGGGGAAGCACATGTCTGCAGTTTGTCTTTCTCATCCCAGCCCAAACTGGTAAGAGAGAAAGAGAGAGAGAGAGAGAGAGAGAGAGAGAGAGAGAGAGAGAGAGAGAGAGAGGAAGTGAAGCCTAAGGTGACAAGTATAGAGATCTGGATAGTGGCTAAGCACCATTGTTAAACACAGCTTTCTATGAAGGAAAAGAGTGTTGTGCCCCCTCCATTGGTTTGAAGAACTTGACTTCCATAAATCAACTTCCTGCAGCAGTTTTTCTCTTTTTCAGAGCTCTATCTCAGGTGCAGGCTTGTACCTTAGAGGCAGTGGGCCAGCAGTTAGCAGTGTGCTGGCTGGGTGTGGCTGAGGGTCCAGAGCCAGTGACCATGGCTATATGTCCCCAGGCTACATCTGGACAGGCAGTGAGGGTCCGACTGATCCCGGCTATACTTTTACTACTGCAATCGACCCAAACTTTACTAGCTTCTGGGGAAAGCAGGGGGCTTTGGGGATTTTTGTATTTGCTGGGTTGTAAACATTTTATGGGAAGGCAGCCCAGGAAAATCTACTTAACTTTCCGCCTTGCACGTTGAAGTGATGTTGGCTGCATGCACAAATGTGTCAAAAAAAGAGGTCTATTTTTCTCTTCATCCTAAAGAATTTGCCTTGAAATTTTTAAAGTCTGCCAATCTGCACATGTCACAAGTTTCTTTTTCTTGCTTGTAACTAAGAAATGAATCTTAGTTACATTCATCATGAAACAGAATATCAGATTGGATGGTGGGAGAAGGGGTGGGGCGTGTTTCTGCCTGTGCGAAGTACCCCCGGCTGAGGTTCTCTCTAAGAATGCCTGTTTCTCATGTACCCGGAGATCTCAGCAGGTGTAAGTCTCATGCGCTAGTTTGCTCCTCCTCCTGTCTCCACCACTGAAAGCGGTATCACTCTTTTACTTGTTTTAAGGAAAGAAAGAGAGAAGTGACACGGCAACTCTTCGTTCTGTTGGCATCATGCTGGGCCTAAATGTCTCAGCAACACTGCAGTCTGGGCACTGTGTGTGTGTGTGTGTGTGCGCGCGCGCGCGTGCGTGTGTGGTGTTGCAATATGATCCTGTACTCCTGGGATTATAGGATAGCTTTGACTATAAATCACTTTGTTGTTTGAAGGAAAGAGGGTCACAACAAGCACACAGAAGCCTCACACTCAGGCCCTGTCAGAAGCCTCAAGCTCAGGTCCTGTCCTTACATTTCCATTCTATTAGACAAGCAGACCCCCGGCACTGATACTTTTAAAAACAAATTGAAAATCGCTCTTCTACACGTTTCGTGTCTATTGACCTGCCTGTATTCTACATCACCCAGGGCTCTAGGTATGTGGTAAGCAAGGACTTGCCTTTGCCTTCACTTCTATGGGTTGGTGGAGGGTGCCCCGTGGTTGGGAAAGACAGACCTCCTGACAAATATAGAAGGGATAATTGCCGATAATTTCAAGTGCTAGGAAGATAATAAGCCACGGTCCCGAGATCGTGGCCCAGGGAGGCTGTTTTGGATCAGGGCGGTTTGGGTAACATTTGAGGGGTCAATGATGGTCAGACAGACTAGGGAAGCTTGGCCCAGACTTGGGGCCACAAGGGCGTAGTGGCGGCTACACAGCCTGCTGAGCGGGAGCTCAGGGAGGCAGACACCCACAGGAGTACAAACTTCTCTTCCAGGCAGCAGCTGAGAGGAGGAGGGAGTCCAGTCTGGTGTGGTCCTTTCCCAGGCTGTGTATGGTCCAGGCTGTGAGCCTGGGGGTGGTTGGGCAGCCAAAGTGGACTCTCTGGCAGCCTGCCCCCTCCTTCCCACTTCCTCTTGGGGACTGCCGAAGAGCACCGGGCTGATCTCCCGGTAAGTGAAACTGACTGTAATTATTTTTTATCTCGCAGACGATCTCTCGCACACTCCTCTCCGGAGACAGAAGTATTTGTTTGATGTGTCCACGCTCTCAGACAAAGAAGAGCTGGTGGGCGCAGAACTGAGGCTTTATCGCCAGGCGCCCCCAACGCCCTGGGGGCCACCGGGCCGACCGCTGCACGTTCAGCTCTTCCCCTGTCTGTCCCCGCTGCTGCTGGACTCCAGGACCCTGGATCTTCACGGGCCGGCCCAGGCCGGCTGGGAAGTCTTCGATGTGTGGCAGGGCCTGCGCGCTCAGCCCTGGAAGCAGCTGTGCTTGGAGCTGAGAGCAGCCTGGGGCGAGCTGGACGGTGGCGGGGAGACTGAAGCGCGCGCGAGGGGTCCCCAGCAGCTGCCTCCTCTGGACCTGCGGAGTCTGGGCTTCGGCCGGAGGGTGCGGCCGCCCCAGGAGCGCGCCTTGCTCGTGGTGTTCACGCGATCCCAGCGCAAGAACCTGTTCACCGAGATGCGCGAGCAGCTAGGCTCGGCAGAGGCGGCGGGGGCCGAGGGGTCATGGCCAGCGCCATCGGGCGCCCCAGACGCCGGGTCTTGGCTGCCCTCGCCCGGCCGCCGGCGGCGACGCACCGCCTTCGCCAGCCGCCACGGCAAGCGCCACGGCAAGAAGTCCAGGCTGCGCTGCAGCAGGAAGCCGCTGCACGTGAATTTTAAGGAGCTGGGCTGGGACGACTGGATCATCGCGCCTCTGGAGTACGAGGCCTATCACTGCGAGGGCGTGTGCGACTTCCCGCTGCGCTCGCACCTGGAGCCCACCAACCACGCCATCATCCAGACGCTCATGAACTCCATGGACCCGGGCTCCACCCCGCCCAGCTGCTGCGTTCCCACCAAATTGACTCCCATCAGCATCCTGTACATCGACGCGGGCAACAACGTGGTGTACAAGCAATACGAGGACATGGTGGTGGAGTCCTGCGGCTGCAGGTAGCGGTGCTGTCCCGCCGCCTGGGCCAGGGACCGTGGGTGGGAGGCCTGACTGCCGAGAGCGGAGCAGGAGCTGCTCTGCAAGAGGCCGCAGGTGGGGGACAGCAGGAAAGCAGGGGCGCGGTGGGAGGGGAGGCGGCCCAGCCCTCCCAGAACCTTCCACCCGCCAACCCAGCTAAGGGTTTCACACTTGGGCCACTCTGGAAAGACTAGAAGGATTCTTTCTTTTCTTTATCATTACAGCTTTGGATTTTTTTTCCTAAATTTCTTTCTTGCGTCTCCTTGGTTTTGATAGGAGAAGGAGGGAGGGGAGATCACAAGTGTTCTGTGGATTGGGCACGGGAAGAGAAACGTGAATGAGTCAATCGCTTTCGCCCACGTTTCAGACAGGTTGTTTCTACCCCGTGTGAGAGAGTGAGGTCTTTTGAGTCTTTCCAGCCGCGTCACAGCTGGCGTCCTTAGGGGGAGTTGGCCAAAGGGATATGCGAGTAGAAAAGGGTCTTGCCCTTAGAGAAGCGCAAACTGCTTCCTTCTCTCCCTCCTGCGATTCCGTGAATTTATCGGCTCTGTCTTGGCCTCTCCTAGCACAGGGAACTGGGAGTTGCCACCGCCCTGGACTCAGGTCTCCGGATGCCTTTACTGTTGTTGGTGGGGGTAAAGGAGTTGGTATGGCTGGAATGACAAGAATTAGTCCGTGTGGAACCCCGTGAAGGATAATGAGAAACCACAAGGCCTCTACCTCTGACCGGGTGACACGGAGGTGCATTTCCCAAGGCTGGAGGTAGCCCACCCAAAAGCTCTTGGTCAGGTCTGGTTCTCATTGATTTCTTTCAATAGAATTTGCCAGAATTCCAGCACTTCCTTCTAAGGCGAAAATGATTTTTTTTTTTTTTTTTAGTGGTGAGGGGTGGAAACTCTATAATTAAGGTAAGAAGGGAAGAGGAGGAGAAAAGGACCTAAAGAGTGGAAGGGCTACATCAGGAGGGGAGATGATGGGCCCCACAGGAGGATGGAGATAAAGGGCCAGGCCCCAAGCAGGGAAGGAGGATGAAAGGGCCAGGAGCCTCTGCCTCTGAAGTTTCTTAAAATTTAAGTTCCCTCCCCTCTTTCTGACATTCCTGAGAGATTACCAGCCAGCAATAGCCCAGGGCTCCCCCTAGAGAATTGTTTTAGATTGTAATTACCAGTTAGGTGGTGTTTTAAAACCTGAGTAATGAGAAACTGTGAAGCATCAAATGCTACACTGAGCTTGGGGTGGAAACTGGGGTACAGGCATCAAGGAAAGAAACTAGCAGGAAGCAGGAGAGCACACGGGGAAATACTTGTTCCCAGGAAGTCAGAACCTTGGTCCTTCCCTCAGTCTATGTCAAGATTATTTTCAAACACGAAACAGGCAGGGTTTCTGGGAACTAAGCTTCTCCATCTTTGCCCATGGAGTAGTTTAAACTGAGGAAGGCAGGGTAACGAGTATAGAATGTTTTGGGTTACTCCAACTGGTTGGTTCTCTCCTCATCTAAGTCTGTTGCTTATGTGGTTCAGAGAACTACAGACTGTCCAGGAAAGGGCTGGGGTGCTGACATATGGCTATGTAAAATGGTAGGAGAGAGAAGACAAGACTTGGCCAGGAGAACTGACTTAAATGCACATTTGCTTTGGATGCACTGTTGTTCTGTTGAGGTTGTACATATTTGTTTATTTAAGATGACTGAAAGTGCAAAGAAAAAACCTGCAATTCATCTTAATGTACAAAAAGTTATATGCATTCAAATGTTATAATTTCTAATATTTTAAAAGTTTATATTCGAGTTGTACAAAGTTGAGCATTAATCAGATATTTCATTCTTTCATAATGTTATCATTTTCTTAAATATTATTACAAAATTTTAAGTGTGTCTAATGGAGAGTTTTTTGGTTTTTTTTGTTTTGGAAACTGTCTACCTCACTATAATACAAACTTTGACAACACTAAAGTTACCAGAGGTTGATTAATATTCAAAACAATTTTATAGTATGCCTTCTTGGATGATACAGAATCTGGTTAATACTGTCTTATTAAACTCATTTTCCCCTTAATAACTCAGCCTGGTTTATGTGAACCTATAGAAATCAGTTTCTAAAGAAACTATCATTCGTAGTGCTTTGTTCAGTACCACACAATCTGAAGAGTCTTCCTGTTTTAGACGCCACTCTTATGAGCATTATTTTTCTTCAAAACTGTTCAGTAACCACTTACATATTTTTCCCCCTTAATTCATAAAATTAAAACCAAATCCTGGCGAGCTGTCAATACTGTAATAAACCTCTGCCGCATCACATGGTCTCAAGAATCTAAGTAGGAATTTGAGTCTCTCTTAGTTTCTTCTTGAATCCAGGGCTTCCTGATGGCTAAACTAAGTGCTCTACAGTTGGTTGCATCCCTAGGCCCTGTTCCATTCCTTTAAGTACTGATTATTGCTTAAATCTATGATGTATCACAGGCAGTATGCACAATGTAGTTTTGTTGTTGTTGTTGTTTTCTGCACATTTGGGACATTTTGGATAAGTTCAAGTTTGAGAGTTTACCATGTGTCAGGAACAGAGAGCTGTTGAACCTGTGTTATATCAAACCACTCAGAAACTCCATTGGGGAGGCAGCACCGTACTCTTTTATAGAAGAGTAACTGAGGTGCAGGGAACTTAAACAGCAGCTAGTGACCATGTAGCCAAGCAGCAGCTCTTCAGATTTAAACTCAGTCTTTTGGACAATAGAACCCAAGGATCTCCTTGTCTAATGGTCCCCACATGTCTGTCCAGAGAATGTGTAGTTAGCCAGTGTTAAAGAACTGCCAGTTGGTGGATGGGACAGAAGGTTGGTTATGTGTAAGTGGGATGTTTTAAACTTTTCCCTGTGGAACCAATTCATAATTTTCCCTCAAATTCATAACCATTTTGCAAATGCTTTATTTGCCCACCCTGGAAAATTTGAAGACACAGTTAGTCTTCTGCATTTTGCAAACAATCGCTTGGGAAAACTAGTGATCTCTTTCTATTTCTCAAAAGTCCTTTCTCAAAAGAGCTGAGAATTTGTTGCACGTTTTTACACTCTTTCTATTACAATATCCAATTCTCCTGACTTCCTAATTCCAGCCCCAAGCCTTACAATATACAGGCCCCAACTACACTTTCTCTCCCGGCACAATTTAGCTTCCATTCTATCAGAAAGTTTATGCCTTAACCTAGGGAAAACACAATATGATTTAGTTATCTGAAAATACAGATAGATCTTAGTTTTTAAGATTAGAGGCATTTGCATTTTAAGAAAATTATTACATCATTTTATTTTCTCTGAATAATTAATAATAATAATAAATTTTAGGCAACACATTAGATGATCCGACGTGTAAACTAGTTAGTCACTGATGATACATGTATGAACAGAGACACTGTCACAGGAGAACTTTTGTGTAATGAAAAGATGAACTACGAACTGTTTTGTCCTTGTTATTGGGGAAAGGTCTTTAGCCCAAGCTCGTCCTGAATTTGTGATCTTCCTTCCCTAGCCTCATAAGGGCTGTAACGGCAGGGATATGCCTGTGGCTTCCTCACCAAAACATGTAACATTAGTTTTCAATGTATAAAAGCTTTTTTTCTAATCTATTAAGCTTAATGTATATAGGTCCCATTGAGGTGAGTTTTTTTTCTTTGTTTTGTTCATGGCCATATTCTTAGCATTCAGCATTAGATCTGACATCTAGCACACACTTAGTAAGTACACTAAACGCTAGTGAATTCTTTTCTACAAATGTACCTTTAGTCATTCACATTCAAGGGAATGTGTGATTAGTGTCTGTTCAATACAAATTGAATGAGTCAGTCTTCCTTAACTGGTAACTCTAGAGGCTGGAGAGCCATCCCACAGTAAAGAGTATGTGCTATTTCTCCAGAGGACTGGAGTTCAAATCCCCACACTGTTATTCCCTGTTATTCCCTGTAATTTAAGCTTCAGGTGATCCAACACCCTCCAGGAACATCTGTACCCACATGGACGCACAACACACATTGAAAAATCTTAAAAACGAATTAATTCTAGTCATAAATTCGGCTAATGAATGTTCTTTAAATCTTGTAGTTTGTTTTTTAAAAATCATATAACCCAAATTTATTTTAAAATCCTCAATTTTTCTAACAGGAGACAAAGCAAAACAGATCCTACTTATATACTTACACTTTTTATGTAAAATGAATACAGCCAGTTTCTAAAGGTGGTAATTTACAAGTTACAGTAAGTACTCCAGTTCTGTTTGTGTCTTTTGACTGGGCATCAGAAACCCAATTACCCAATTACTCATTCAAAGTCATGAGAGGGAACTTGTTAGATATATTGGCAACTCAACTTCTTATAGCTTAGAGCTGTTTTAGCTACCAAATACAGACACAGTATTTTATAAATATTTTAAGTATCAAATATACGCAGATTGTCCCATTAACTTCAAAAACCATTAATAGGACAGTTTTAATATTTAGCTCCCATTTATATAATTTTTTTAAAACTATAATCTGAAAATTCTTTGAATTAAAAACATCGACCAGCTCATGGTGATATCCATGCCTCTAATTCCATCACCCTGAAGGCTGAGGAAGAAGGAATGCCGGGAGTTGGAGAGGTGTTCAGTGGAGGAGACTGCTTCTATGTAAGCATAAGGACCCAGATTCAAGCCCAAGCATCTACCATGGAAAAACCAGCCCTACAACCCCAGCGCTTCGAGGGCTGTTGCTGCTGCTCCAGAAGGGCTTAGCTTAGCCAGAGAAACATGGAGCTCCAAGTTCAATGACAGACATTGTCCCAAAGGAATAAGGCAGAGAGTGCCAGAGCAGGGCACCCAAATGTCCTCTTCTGGCCTCTGCATCATCCGAACATTGATTCATTCTCATGCGCCACATGTGTATGTGCACATAACCACATACATACATCACATGCCCATGCGCGCACACACACACACACACACACACACACACACACACTCACACGAGTTCAAAGACAGCTTCACTGCAGATCAAGACCCTGTAAACAAACAAGCAAGCAAGGAAGCAAACACTGTCTCTGCCTGACTAGTCCACTACTTAGTCACAAGAACACAGGAGAAACTGGTTGCAAATCTGCCTGTAGATTTGGTTCATAAAAGAAGTAAATTTTCCCTTCAGTCAAAAAAAAAAAATCAAGTTTTCTCTAAAAGTCACTATAAGAACAAGAACCCTCAAATGCCTGTCTTTTAGGGGTGCCTATTTTAGGTTCCAGATGGACTGTTTGACGTTTACCCCCACTTTGAGGAACTTCAGTTCCACATTCCCTAAAAAGAGGAGAGCTAGCTTTCTTCACAGGTTAATTGGGCTTTCCATTTCTCAGACTCCTTTAGGGCTCTTTCAAATGGCTTTACTGTATTGAATTAGACAGCTCTTATATGATTCTTCCACACCTCTTTTTAACTTTATTACCAAATTTTCATAATTAGAATTTCTTTCCTTCTTGGGGGGGGAATTGGGGGGAGAACTACAAAATGGGATCTAATGGAAACTGCCCACTTCCTGCTCACTTCCTGCCCAATTCCAGATCTCCATTCTAAGCTGTAATCCTGAGAATGTGGTCCTGTACTTGAGTTCAGCAGCTATTTTGTGAGTTACCACTGTGTGGCAGGCACTGTTCAAGGCTCTGGGAAACTTTCTGTGTAGAAGAAAAGATAAAGTTCCAACTTAAGCTGAACTTCTAATGTTTCCCAGGCCCCTGAAGCCACCCTTCTACCTGAATCTTTATTGTTATGGCTTGTTCTTCCCAACTCACAAATCCCCTTAAAGCTCAACCTGGTCCTGCTTGCTTTATTCCTTCCTTTAAAAGTCCAGTGGTGATTGTAGGTCAAATTCGTTGGAAAAATGGCATGTGGGACTGCCATGCCTCCAGTCCTGACTTTTGAAAGCACTCAGAGAAACCTGTATAGAAATTCTAGTTTAGGCATTATAACCATGTCGTTAGGATGTAAAGCTATGGAATGGGGGGTGGGTGCAGTGAACAGAGAGAATCGAGGAGGGAAGACTCTTTTAACTGACACCGGGTCAAATAGTTTCCTTTAGAGTTGGCTTGAGTTAAAACATCAGCACAGATGTTGCCATAATATGGAATCTCTTTCCATTGCCATCTGTGTTGCTGTCTGTGCTGCTCTCTGTCTGTCTGCCTGTCTCTCTCTCTCACACAGACTTTAAAAAAATTCACAGTGACTCAGCATAAACAGGGCTTAGAAATTATTCACTATAATGATGATCATTGTTTTATTTTTAATAGATTTTGAAACATGACATTCACTAATTTTTCTTTTACATTTTTAACTGTGTGTGTGTGTGTTCGTGTGTGTTTGTATGAATGTTACAGCTGTGTGTGGAGGTTGGAGGATTACCGGAAGGAGTCAGTTTCTTCCTTTCACCAAACTCAAGTTGTCAAGCTTGGAGGCAAGCACTTTTGCCTGCTGAACCAATTTTTTTTTCTGGCCCCATGACATTCATAAAAAGTGATTTATTTTTATTTCCATGTGTCCATGTATGTGTTTGTATGTCCATGTAAATGTCTGTGGAGGCAAGAAGACAGTACTGGGTCCCCTAGAGCGGGAGTGACAGGCAGTTATGAGACACCTAATGTAGGTTCTGGGAACCACATTCTGGTCCTCTGCAAGAGCAGCATGGATTCTTAACAGCTGAGCCATTTCTCCAGACCCAACATTCCCTTTTAACTGATGATGTAATAGTATTAAAATGCTCATTTTAATGCATCATCCATTCATTAAATAGTTATACATATCGTTTGTTCATTTACCATTTGGCAGGCTTGGTGCTCGGCTCTGTGAATAAATGCAGACTTAAATAAGAATGTCTCTGTAGTTGCTGAAATAACTACACAATGAGATTAGCAATGATATTGACTCCAACAGCATGCTGAAGAAGAGTGAGGCTTCCCTTATACAGGAATGACATTTTTTTCAAGTTTTTACTTTCATTATTTAATTTCCCATTGATGAGGCAAGTTGCCCCATTGAGTAAGGAGGGTGTGTGATCACAAAATTATTTTTCTATGTAAATGTAATGGCGCCCTTTGAGAATTGCTTTGTGATGTTCATCATATTAATCCCGCAGAGCAAACTCATTCAGACTCTTACATGTCAATAAGCCATCTTAAAGGTTCGGGCATGACCACAGCCATCAGTCACACTACATTACACTGGAACAGTGAACGTTGGAAACAGTTCCCATAGCAGCCAAAGAAGAGATTCATATTGGGATCAAAATAGAAGAAAAAAAAGTGTAGTTCATAGGATCAAGTTCATCAGTTTAAAACTGATGAACAGCAGCTTAAACAAAATTCTTTATTCCCCTCATAAAAATACAGAGCACAGCCTGGAGTTTGCCATTTCATTGTTGCTATGGTGATTGTGGTCACCAGGGTATCTTTTTCATCATTTAAATTAGTGGTTCCATCATCAAGTTTGCTACATGGTTCAAAATAGAAGCCTGGAGTTCTGGTCATCTCATCTGTGATGGAATAAGCAAGGAAGAGAAAGATGAAAGGCACACATCAGCAGCCTAGCACGGTCAGCTGCCTATTAAGAAGCCTTTCTGGAAAGCTCACCAGACACACTTTGGTTGTCTTTAGTCATGGGGCTTCAGCTGGCTACAGAGAGAAGTGGGAAGTGTTGTCTGTCTCCTGGCCACAAGATTTCTTCAAATAAGTGGAGGTTCTATGAACAAAAAGAAAAAGAGAAAATGGAGATACATGTGTGGGGTACTGATGATATGAGAGTCAACAAGATTAGCATGTAGAACCAAACTCCAGGGTTTTGAACTCAGGGCTTCAGCCAGGTCAGCAAGTGTTCTACCTCTGAGCATGGCCCCTCCCTCTTCCTTTTGTTCTAAGACAGAGTCTCACTAAGATGCCCAGACCAATTTGGACTTACACTATAGCCCATCATGCCTTGAACTACAATCCACCTGCCTGAGCTTCTTAAGTGGCTAGGATGACAGAGCTGGACCATGGCCCAGTTCCACAGTTTGGCAGGAGATGGTTAGCGTAAGTTGCTCCTGCCTGTATGGGACCCATCAGTGGGAGTCCAGAGAGAACCGCCAGAAACATGAAGGTGGCTTTTATTTTCTTTCAAACAAATCAGGCATATGTATACTCCTCTCAGTTATGAAGATGAATTATCCTGGATAATGATTATTATTGTGTAATGCATCTCTGAGATACTGCTTTTGGAATCATGACAGAATAAGGAGGCAGCCCCTGCCACCTGTGGGGAGCAGAGGGCCCATTGCTCATGTATGTTTCCAAAGAACAGTGTCAGTGAAAAGGCTAAGGCCCTGGAGCTTCCCCAGGGCTCGAAGATGAAAGCCAGTAGGCCAGGTTCTTATTTTCATTGTGTTGACACAGATGCATTTTCTTAAAGATTTATAAGAAACTTTTAATTTTTCAAAATACTCTGTTCCTTGCTTTCCCAAATTCCATTTTACTTATGTATGTGTCGTCTACACTGCAGCCTCACTGGGGGAGGACAATCACAGGAGAATTCTCTTTACGTTGAGGTTTTACATACACAAGGAACACTTTTACTGAGTCCATAAATTACCACTTACCAGCACGTGTCCCCCAAAGGGGATTGTGGGGGGAGGGGGTGCCAAGGCACTAAGCACTCAGGAAGAGGGAACAAACAATGGTCTGAATTTCCAGAGAAGTAGGGTACCCACACCAATATTGGCATCAACCTCTATCCATCCATCCATCCATCCATCCATCCATCCATCCATCCATCCATCTATCATCTATCTGTCAATCATCTGTTAATCATCTATGCATTCATTCATCCATTTATTTATTCATCCATCCATCCATCAATCTGCCTGCCTGCATGCCCATCCGTCTGCCCCTCTGTCTGTCTATTTGTCTATCTATCTATCTATCTATCTATCTATCTATCTATCTATCTATCTATCTATCTATCTATCTATCTATTTATCTACCTACCTACCTACCTATCTAATGTGCAAGTAATCAGTCTGGAAGAGGTCAACCGCAGATGTCATTTCTCAAGCAGAATCGTCTATTTTCCCTCCCTTAGACAGGGTCTCTTACTGGCCTGGAAATTTCCTATTCTCTAGGCTGGAGGGGCCAGGGATCCCCAGGGATCCTCCATCAATGGGGGTAGAATTAGCAGCAAAAACAAAAAACAAAAACAAAAACAAACCCCATGGCTTTAAAAAATGTTTTTAATTTTTACTTTTTTATGTGGGTTCCGTGCACAAAACTAAGGCTTGGGCGGCAGGCATCTCCCCAGTGCCTGCCACCCATTTTTCAATTTACCACCTAAGTGTCCTTTATGCACGCCCTCCCCACTTCCCTTGTGTACCTGTGCTATGTCCCTGGTCAGAGAAGCTAAATAAAAGGCCTGTGGCTATAGCCAGAGAAAGGCCAAACTGGCTCTGCAGTAGGCCACCCGATACCCACGCCCACGGCAGTCTAACCACTGTGTAATATGGTCTCACAAGCATTTTTCCCAGAATCTGTTCCACCTCTGATCACCGGCAAAGCCTGGGATTTGCTGGAGGAGAGAAAAAAATGCGTGCAATCTAAAAGTGCTCCTCCAGTATCTGTTTTGACAGCCGAAATTAATTGTGCACTTTCGGAGCGCTTTTGGCAACTCTTTCTAATGACCCGAACTGCCGGCTCCTTCCACCGCGGCTTGGCAGAGTTCCGGGTCTGGGGCTGACAGCGGGGAGGGCGGGACGCGATCACCGCGGCCACCGGCCACCGCGCTGGCTGCGTCCCGCTGTGGGAGAGGACGAGGCTACTCCCCACGCGCAGAGGCGGAGAACCAACGAAGGTGTGCTCCCGCTAGGAGACAAAACCGATTAAAGCAAATGTGATAATTGGCTTGAAGAGAAGCTGATCTTGCGTCTTCGCCTTTGTCTTCTTCCAAAGCTAGGCAAGGGGCTTGATCACCTTGCTGCTTCTCGCCTGGGGAGAAGGACCTGAGCCTGGCCCTCCGCGCGCTCTCCTGGTTGGCCAGAAGAGGGAGCAGCTTCGGTAGGAAGAAGGAGTTCGCATCAGAGGCTGAGAATGGCAGCTCGCTTCCAAACCGCTGTTAACTCAGAGCTAACACTTTTTGAAATTAAAAGCTGTCACAGAGGACAGAAAATACCGATTTTTGGTTTTGGCAAGCTCTAAGCCCATTAAACCATGTAGAAAGAAGCTTTAACCAAACGTGCGTTCATTACTTGAAAGTCCCGAACATCCGTGATACTGTGATCATCAAAATAGAGTTCTTTAATAGCATCTTGCCAACCCAGCCGGGAGCCTCCATGTCTCTGTGACGTCTCTTCAGCTCCTGCTATGGTTTATATGAGTGCCCTGAACAGTTTACGTGTAAAGGCTTGGTCCCAAGAATGGGGAAACTGGGAGGTAGTACAGACCTTTAATGAGTGGCGCCTAGTGTGAGGTCTGTAGGTCATTGGGGGTGTGATCTCAAAAGGGGTTGTGAGATTCCTGCCTCTTTCTATCAGTTCCTGGCTTGAGCTGAAAAAAAATTTTTTTTCTGAGCCTCACACAACGATCAGATGTGACACCCCTTTCAGAGGCACAGAGATAGCTTGAGAACACCACGAACCTCTGAGACCAGCAGCTTTCTCTCTTAAAGGAAAAGTTACCTGTCCTAATGCAGATGTTAGCATTTGAAACATGCAGAAGGCATGAATGGCCACAAGGTGCGTAGAGGTTTCCTTGTGAAGAGCAGTTAGGGGGAAAACACCAGCGTTTCCTCCTTGGTTTCTCTTCTAAAGAATGTAGAATGAAAACAAACCGAGGAGCTAATATTCCGCTTTCAGTCATGATATTTTCTCCTTTGAGTCTTCAAAGTCTTGGCAAGAACGTCCAATGAAGATACATTTCGGTGTGGGATTTGAACTTAGGAAGTGGAGTTATTCTCTACAGGTGAAGACTGGATGGAGGAAGAGACAGATTAAAAACAGCAACATCAACAACAAAAATCTCCATCAGCAGAGATCAGGTGTGTATTTCGGGGTGGGAGAAGGAGGGAGAGAGTACTGGAAGAGACTACTGGAATTGGGGGGGGGGGTTCATTTCAGGGGCGATGTAGAAAACTCATGCAATGGAAACCCCCTGGACTCTGCGAGGTTGGCCCCAGTGATGGGGGATATGGAGACTGAACCGGCAATCTTTTGTAACCAGGCAAGGCTTCTAATGGAGAAACGGAGATGATCAGTCTGGCCACAAAATCTCCCACCTACAATTTGCTCTGCTGCAAGCTGTGCTGGGGTAAAGGTGGCACAGAACTATTGGGAGTGACCAACCTGGTCCAACTTGAGACCCACAACAGGAGTGGGATTCCAGGCCTACCGCTGCCAGGATGGCCAGTAACCAGAGTCTGGATAACCCAGAGACCTAGGCTAGAACCAAACACAGAGGCAAAAAAAAAAGTCAGTGAAATCATTCCCAATGATATTCTCATAGACTGGAGCCAAGCACCACCATCCTCAGACAGGCTTTATCCAGCCACTAATGGGAGCAGAGGTAGAGACTCAGCCAAACATTAGGCATTGGCTACTTTGTTGGATTCTTTTCCTACCTCCCAGACCACCCTATTCCTTCCAAACCCCCAACAGATGGTAGGAGAGAAAGACGGTTAGAGGGGAAATGTGGCATTGTACCATTAGGCTACTTCCCAATAGACTACTTCCGGCTGATTAGGGGCTGGAGTTCCTTGGGGGTAAGTTCCATCTTCCTCATCAGGGTATCTCCAATCAGCAACCAGTAGCTGGGGCAGCAGCAGCCATTGCTTTTCTAGGGGCTTTGGCATTTATATATCCTCTGAAGAGTCCCCAGAATTTCAACCATAAACTATATGCAGCTGGCAAAATCATGGCCCCGCCAGTGCACGAGACAAAGCATAGTCAGCTGCTGTGGACAATCTGAAGCAGCCCTATATCCCACACCTGGAACTGAAACAAAGACACATTCACATAACATTTCTGTGCTTTTAAAGAAACCAAAACTCTCACTGCACACCCTAGCATTAGTTCAGAGATAGTTCATGGTGAAGAATAAATGCACAGAGAAGGGGATGAATAGATTTAAGAAGGGTGGCTGTCAAACAATTAAAGACATGGGAAGAGTGAAAAGTGACCTACATGAATATGTCTTGTTACAAGGGAAGGCAGTGCACAATCAGTGAGAGAGACCACAAGGAGAAGATGTAAGGCCCCAGCAACGCTTGATGTCTTCTTGAAAAGGACACAGAATCAGGAGTTAATGCTCATTTAGATGGATGGTATTGCACACAGACATAGGAAGCAGAACTGATGCAAATGAAGAAGAGGAGCAACACCTAAGGGTTGTGCTTGGGAACAGACCTTCCGGGGAAAACTATTGTCTAGAAAGAAGTGTAGAGGGTTTACGAGTTCTGCTGTTTGTGGTTCAGCTAAAGTGGGCAGGACAGCAGAGACATGAGGGTTTAGGGAATGGAAGAAGTACAGGACAGAAGAGGCAGGAAGAGTGGATAATATTTAACTCATGCTGGGCAAGAGGAGCTCACAGTCTGCAGGGTGATGACAACCTCAAGCATTTAAAAATAACATATATATATATATATATATATATAGTGTGTGTGTGTGTGTATTTGTGTATGTATATGTGTGTGATCCATGTGAGTACAGGTGCCCCTTGAGGTCAGAGGCACTGGGTCCTCCTGGAGCTGTAAGTACAGGCAGTTATAATCTGCCAGCACATAAGTAGTGGAAATTGAACTCATCTCCTCCACAAGAGCAGTGCATGCTTTAAACTGCAGAGCCATTGCTCCAAACCTATCACCAGCCATTTAATACTAGAGTGATAAGTAGTAGGGAAGTCCAGCCAGGAAGGTGTTTATTTTGCTTCAAGATGGAGGGAGCTTCTGGAAAGGCTAAAGCTGATGTGGAAGTTAGAAACAGATACAGATCTTCAGTTCCAGCACACAGGAGGCTACAAGAGGAGGATCATGGCAATCCAGAAGTTTGAGATCTGCCTGGGCCACACAATGAGACTCTGTCTCAAAATACAGAACAAAACATGAAATAAATCAGTGTCTAAGAATTGTCGATGGAGGTCCCGAAGAAAGAACAAGAAATTCACAGTTGCAGAAGTGGCGAAGGGAACAGGAGGGCAGTGCTCCAGGCAGAATCATGAGTATGAGCACACACAGGGAGGCACAGTCAGAGCCAGAGCTTATATAGGACTGGCACAAGCGCTGAGGCCATGTTCCTTGCAGACTGGCAAGCAAAGTTGCAGCTCCTGAGCTTTCTTCCATGGTTCACTACGGACAGCCATTCAGAAAGGTGAGTGTTATACAAATGCACCCAGAGTGTGAGCATGGCTGGGAAAACACCGAAGATGGGGAGACTGAACGGCATGAAGCAGACAGAAGAGCTGAGAGAGAGAGAGAGAGAGAGAGAGAGAGAGAGAGAGAGAGAGAGAGAGAGAGAGAGAGAGAAGGAGGAGGAGGAGGAGAAAGAAGAGGAGGAGGGAGTACAAATCCTTCACATGGCAAAATGCAGACTAGAGAGCTAGAGAGAGTGGCCAGAGTTCAGGGACACTTAAAAGATCCATTAAATGGCAATTTAGGTGCAGAAGGTGAGGGAGAGAGAGGACTCAAATATTTTGACTATGAGGAACTCTTTGGGAGGGCGGTGAAAGGAGACAGCCCCAGAAACAGAGCTTCAGGGATGTAAGAAATGAGTTTGGTGAAAGAAAGCAGAGACAAGTTGGGAGTGCTTAAGCCTGGAGGGAGGGTTGAGATGGAGGGAGACTCTGATGGTTGGGAGGGGACAGGGCGCAGGAAGGAGAAAGGTGGGGGGCGGGCATGCTGCCAAGGCTAAATGAGAGTGGTTTTGTCTTGTTTCCCAAGATGGATGGGGAAGCCTGGGTATATTTGGTTTTGATGGGGTTATAGAAACAGAAGGAAAAAGCTGATGAAAAATGAGGGAGTTTCTGTGGTCACCAGAGAAAGCAAACATTCGCAGCAGATGTTACAGTTCTGGTCCTCGGCTTACCACCAGCAGGTACTCTGATTCCTGGAGATGGTGGTGGTGGGCCGAAATCCCGGAAAAACTGGCAGAAGCAAGGAAAACACATTTCCAAGGAAGCAGGGAGTGGTAAGAAACAGAAATGCAGCTGATGCCTTTCCAGGTCAGAATCAGTAGAGAATGAGAGAGAAGGAAGGGCTCTGGTGTCAACAAGCACATGAAAAAAGTAAGTTCCTGAAGGTTGCCTGCTCTGTGGCTCCCTGAAATGGTCTCTATTGGCTTTAGTGGTCTAGGTGAGCTTCCTTCTCTTTTGGAGACCTGGTCTCACAGTGGGAGAGGGGAACCAGATGAAGGCGTTTCTTGGTTTTTCTGTTCTGTTTTCCTTAATGTGAACAGACACTTGCTTGTTAACCGTGTTACCCTCTGGTTATTGTAGAATGCTGTTCGTGTAGGCAGCCAGATGTGGACTGGCCTTTCTTTAACTGGCTGCCTTCGAATGGTTTCCTTGTCAGTATACTGCCGGTCTCATGTACATAGACTGAATAGCAATGTGTCTACATACAGCATTGTTTCTAAGCAGCTGCAATGCATATTTGATGTAGCGAAGTAGCAATTTTTGTCTTTAAAATAAATACCAATGTTTCTCCTTCTGCAAGCCTGTCCAGATGATCAGAAGCCAGATAAGGCCCTGGAACAAATTCCCCTTTACCATCTGCAACGTGAAATCCTCCTTGACTCTTGCCAAGGCCTCCCTCTGCATTAATGGAAGCATGGCTCTTATCTTGATGTATGTGGGTTGGTGCTTCTTCAGTTCTGACAAGAAAAGTGAGCAGCAGAGAATAAAGGGGTCCTGAAAAAAATCGCTGTTCTTGATACCACAAAGAGTTTTTCTCTGCAGCCAAATCACCCATGAGTCACATCTGAGAAATGAAGAGCATGGGAGATATCTGTCAAGTTGACAAGCTGCAAAGATCTTTTCTTTTAAGTCAGTCTTACTGCTGAATCATGGGCCAGCCTTAAACACTCTTCCACATACAGTGGCATTTAGTAGAACGCAGCTTTTATTTTTGTGTTTCAGAAGCTTCCAAGTGAAAATGGACCGAAAGAATTAGGGACATAATTCCAAGAACCAGAACCACAACAACCATAGAATTTCTGCATTCAGGAATCACAGCTTCGTGGCGCCATCTAGGCTGTGGTGTGCATTAAGCACAACAGAAAAGTTACTCTTTTTACTTTGATGTAAATGGAAAACAAGAACAAATTCTACTCTTGGGTAGAATGTTGCACATCTCAGATATTAGGTGTGGATATTAGTTGGGTGTCAATTCTGACAGGTGCTATGATGAGCTCACATGGACTCTGTTGACAGGTACATTGGAGCAGGAGTCTATGGCCACATCAGATATCCAGGGCTGCACTGAAGTTAAAGGTCCTCGAATTGTCCCCAGGAACTTCCAGAGTTATCATAAAACAAAGACTATGGAAGGCATGGTTATATCTTTAAGCCAGATACATAGTTAGTCTGGAGCAGACTAGAACTACAGAACGGAAGAACAAAAGCCAAGAGTTATGAGCTTTTATTCTGATAATCAGCATAAATCATTATTTA
Organism: Pachyuromys duprasi; assembly: GCA_028658305.1. Lineage (NCBI taxonomy): Eukaryota > Metazoa > Chordata > Mammalia > Rodentia > Muridae > Pachyuromys > Pachyuromys duprasi. The sequence goes on from CM053760.1 coordinate 3,029,666, forward strand.
AAAAAGCAACTAAAGCAGTTACAGAATTCTTTGCCTCCTAAAGACCCGCTCCCTGGACATGGAACTCGACACAGACAACTTTCTCGTTGGCAAAATTTGTGACCAGGATCTTGAGTATTTCTTGGCACCTCATAGCATGGTGCCCTCACTAAAAGTTTTACATATTTTTGCCAATACCACCTTCTGTGTCTCTGGTAGATGAAGACTATCAAGAATGAAGCACTCTGCCAAGTGTGATTAAAGGTGTAATTCCACACCTTTAATCAGAAGCTGTAAGATCTCTGAGTTCAAGGCCAACCTGGTCTACATAGTGAGTTCCAAGACAGACAGTGAACTCCTGCCTCAAAACAAACAAACAAACCCCCAAAAATGAAATAAAATAAGAAAAAGAACAAAGCACTCTAATTAGCTCCCAAACCTTAAACTGACTACACAGAGAGATGGTAACTCAAGCCATCTTATTTGGGACAGCCTGGGTACATTTCCCTCCGCAGTTTATGGCTGACTTTCATGAGCAGGAGATTATCATGATCCCTAGTTTTTATTTCACCTGCTTGTACCGCCTTTTATCTTACTAATGAGGCCAGGAAAATGGAATTTCTTAACTCTGACCGCTCAGCCTTCAAGAAAGGTCTCCTTGCCAAAGCCAGAAAGAGCATGTGATTTGTGCCAGGCTGTCATCCGCATTACCATCATTCTCAGATGACCATTTTCATCTCTGTGAATGTGGTCCCCATACTTTATGTCCTTCCTTGGGCATCCAAGAAGCAGAAGCGCCTTGGCGTAGAAGCCTCTACACAGGTTCCTTTTCTTCTATTCTCCTAGCTCCTTAAAACCCTCAAAAAGTCAAGAGAAATATCTAGATAGCTAAAATTAAAAAAAAATTCCCAGAGGGGTGTCAGAAGACAGCCTGCTATAACTCCTTTGTCAATTTCTTTGACATTTGACATTCTTCCCATAGCTGGGTCTATGCGTGCATTTGTGTGTGTGCGCGCGCGTGCGTGCGTGCGTGCGTACGTGTGTGTGTGTGTGTGTGTGTGTGTGTTTTCTGTTTCCCTGTGTGGCCACCTAGATTTCTATTTTATGTGGAACGGGTTCCTTTTGAATGATGATGTTTTCCTACCAACCAAAGCAAACAAGAAGAAGAATAGGAGGCCTGGAAGAAACTGAACACAAGCAGCCAGACTCAGCCCTTTGTTTCCATTCAGTGAGCTGTCGATATGCGTGAGGCAGCACCAGGTGCTGTGCCCAGCAGGGATGCACACATACACCTACACCCAGCTGTGTGGCACAGTGATTTTTTACTCCTTAGGTGGCTGTGAGCCAGATGGAAGCTAATGAGTGGTTGTCCTCTCCCCAGCTCCCCGTTTGGAGAGCAGGGATTGAGGCTGTGTACAGCTGTCAGAAGAGGCTGCTCAGGACCTCAAGGCTGGGAAGTATGTTAGGAGCCTTTGTTTTCTCTACTCTTTCGGCCTTCAAAGCCTCTGACAGCACTAAACCACCAAGTTTAAGGAAAGTTGCCTCACCTCGGGACTAACGTGGACTAACGGGCATGTCCACGTATGTTCTTCTGTTTATCTGAGAGCAGAGGTTTGACTGTGAGTTTTAGTCTCCTTGTCCTCTGTTGAGAACACTTGGCAGGAGGCACTTTGGGTTGTCATAAATGGGTGGGGGTGTGAGATCTAGGGAAGGGTGGCTGTCACTGGCCTTTGGTAGCAAGGAATTGGGGATGCTGCTGAACATCCTTCAACACACAGACGGCTCCTGACAAGCTGACAAGCTGCAAGGGTCAGGGCCCGGTGTCGGCAGGCAGGGGCTGAGAACCCCTGCTCTGAAGGAAGCGACCTCTGCCCTGCCCTGACTGTGCGGCGGTGGTCACAGCAGACATTTGTCAAGCGCGTACTACACGCCAGACCCCGATCTTTGCATTTCACACGCCAACTCTCATTGTTTTTGTTTATAACAGGTTCCAAGGCAATCTTTGAAGCATCCCATTTCTCAAACAAGGTGATTTTAGTGGAGGAAGTGGTTTGCTGAAGTTCCAGTGGAATAAAGCAGCCTGGTTGGGATCTGAATTTCAGTGGTCCAAGGGAACTCTTCACACCCCACCTCTGGACAGCAAATTTGGGAAGAAATTACTCTTTTTTTTTTTTTTTTTTGGCCTTGGGTAAACATAGCTACTCAGAAGGAGAAGAGGCAGACTCATTACTCTGCCTTTGTAAATAAGAATGGTCAGTGTCTCTTTAAACGATTGTCTTGAAGAAGGCGGCTACTGGTGGATATGAATGAAGAGGCACCCCTGACCAGACAGGATCTCATTGGTGACAGGGCACACTTTCGGGCATGCATTGGCCTTTGGGAGCACACACCTCCAGCTTGCTGATCTCCCTGCTGTGAAAAGCCAGTCTACGGCATCAGCCAGGCCCTGCACCCTGTGAACCACCACGCTGCAAACTTCTTGGCACAACTTCCTGGTGGAAACCATAAGCAGATTCTAAACTACCATTATCATTAATCGGGGTTGACGCTGAACTGCCCCCTCCTAAGTACTGTTCAATCATTGCCCTTCTCATTCCTTTCTCCGAGATTCCCACAGGCCTCCTTAGTGTGAAGAGCACCTGAGCCTGCCCTGGTGTGTGGTCCCCAGTGAACAATGGAAGCAAAGTAATCTCTGACAGAGCCAGAGGGACCTTCGACATAAAGCAGATATGGGGCCCTGTGAGAGAGGGCCTTGGGGAGCAGCTCAGATGGGGAAAGAAGACGGGATAGAGACCAGGCTTGGAAGGCAGGGTGGGGGCCAGGAAAGCCAGTAATCTGGTGGGAGGGGGAGGGGGAGGACACAATTGGGCAAGAGGGTGCCTGCACTTAGCCAGACTTGTCACTTTAGCGAATTCCAAAGAGAGGCACAGACAGGCTTTCCATCTAGCCTGGGAAACAAGCTGCTCGTGAGAGAAGGATTTCAAAAAAAGTTCTTCATTCAGGAAATCTATTTGATAATGATATATTTAAAAACTATTAATTATGCTTCAGGTTTTTGTTCACTATTGCATTGTGTAAAGGACTTAGGAAGCACAAAGAAGCTGCATATCTTTAATCTGTCTGATCACGGATACATTCATTCTGCAAATGTTTATTGCAATCCGCTAAGAGTCACGCACTGTTCAGAGAAAAGCAGCTGCAGAGGTAGACGGAACAGTCATGGCAGCCCTGGTAGAGCTGGCGTTCCAGAGGCAGAAGCAACGAACAAATCTGTAAGTGTAACAGAGAAGTTATTGAACTTCGCACCAAAGAACACAATTCGCAGAATCGAAAGGTAGTCTGCGGACTAAGAAGGATTATTGACAAACCATGTATGTGATCAGAAGTTAAGACCCAGAATATATAAAGAACTCTAATAACTAAAGTGCAACAAAAATGCAATTTAGCAATGGGAAAATGGACATTTCACAAAAGAAAATACATTGTTGGATAGCAGGCATGTGAAAAAAGGTGCTTAGCTGGTAATTCAAAGCCACAAGGAAGTAACACATCACACCAGTTGGGATGGCTAGTATACAAGAAAAGACAGTTAATAGCAAGTATTGTCAAGGCTACGCAGGAATTGAAACCATTGGATCGAGGTGATAGGACTGTTAAATTGTGTAGCCACCATGGAAGAGAGTAGACAGAGTCATTGGAAAAGGTAAAGATAGAATGACCACCTGTCACGGCAGTTCTCCTTCTGGACGTATAGCCAGAAGATCTTAAATCAAGGTCTCAAAGAGATGTTTGCCACTCCATATTCACAGCAGCCACTGACAAAAGTCAATAAGTCATTCACATGAGTCAAAAAGTAAGAAGCCCAGGTGTTGTGGTACTTGAGGGCTGAAACAGGAAGAACATGAATTTGAGGATAATCCCAGCTGCTTCTGGACTTGTGCATCAAAGCAAAACCAAATCACAAGGCATGTATTTATTAGTGGGCGAAGGGACAGACAAAGTGTGCTGTAGATACACAGTGGAATATTACTCAGCCTTTAAAAAGATGAAAAATCTGCTGCAGGATCTGATACGGGGTCAACTATGAATATATTGAGTGAGAAGCTCTAGTTGCAAAACAAAACAAAACAGAATCCAATTCCACTTATATGAGTTATTTCTAGTGTCAGAACATAAATATCAGATTTGCTCATCCAGAACACAAAATGGAAGTTGCCAGGGGCCAAAGGAAGTAATGAATAGGAAATTACTGTTCAATAGGGAAAGATTCTGGGTCTTCTAAGATGAAAGGAATTCTAGAGATTGCACAGCAATGTGAACTGACACAGTGTTGGTGAATGAGCTGCTGAGAAGAATTAGGTTGGGAAGTTTTCCTATTACGTTTAGTTAAATATGAACAAATTAGTAAATGGTGACTGAAGATAACATATGCACTGGTGACCAAATGAAGCCTGGGGACAGGGAAAATGTATCCAGGATAAATTTGGTGTTGTAGCCTAAAATGAGATCTTTAAGATTAGATTCAGTGACAGTGACAGTGGTGTGAAGGCGTGGGTCTGGGGGCACGGAAGAGCCTGGAGGGCTGAGGTTGGAGCTAGGAGGGTGCCTGACAGTGACTTGGCATCTTTAGAGGCCGAGGGACCCGGAGGGGAGTGAGCCAGGCCAGCGAGAAGCCTCAGCTTATTCTGGGTGTGGGAAACAGCCTGGGGGTCTGTTTTTTCTCTTGACTGAGAACCTGAGAGCCCCCATCTGCTGGGGAGGGAGGGCTGTAGTGGGTAACAGAGGAAACTGGGAAACAAACAGAGTCTACAAGGATCCGGAGGAAAGATTTTTTTCTTGGATCCAAGAAGCATTAAGAAACAGAAGGAGGACATTCTCATAGGAGAGATAGAAAAGTTCTTTCTTTGTAATCAGACAGAATGGTATACTCTGTTTAAAATGGAAGATAAAGTCCATGGAGTTTCCTGATGAATTGGAAATGCACGAACTGAGGGTGAACCCAAGTTGTTTGTCCCGAGCAACCCAAAGAACAGGGCTCCTCTAACTGAAGCAGGCAGAGCAACCGGGGAGCAATTCAGCCCTATTATGTCAGATATTATAGTCACATACTCATGAGTGACCTGACAGGATGTACACTAGAACTGGATGAAGAGGTTCCAGCTAGAGGAGCTGGTTGAGGAAAAGCTGGCAGAGAAACAGACTAGGCAGAAATGCAACAGATTTGCAACAGGTCATCTTCAACGTAGCTCCAGATAGCGGCTCAGAGATATGGCCAGAATCCCCATGCTGTGGGTTCCAGGCCCAGAGAAAGAGAAGGGCCAGAACTGGAGACGTAAAGGCTCCGATGGCTGGTCCCATTGACAACCTGCAGTAACAATCTGCAAACAGGGACAGTATCAAGTCCCAAAGGAAAGCGATCCACTGGGTCACATAGTGAATGGTGAACTGTAAGGTAGCACTTCTTACGAGAACATTCTCACAAGGAGGATAGAAATGCTCTTTCTTTGTAATTAGATAGCACCTTACATGTTATAAAACCGACAGTGCAATAAACACAACTGAAAGAAAGAACAGCGGATTGCGGGTCCCATCAGTTCACCAGGTGAACACTTAGCGTGGACGTGGGGATGGCTCTGGGAATGGCGCTGAGGTCGGCTTCGAAACCAACTTAGTCAGGTGTATTTCCTCTTCAGTCCTACTCAATACTCCCCAACCCCAAACACTTTCATCATCCCCAGGTCCATCAATACCTGGAAGTGTTTTGCACACTCATTGTGAAGAAATTCTTCAGGTCTACCAGGTAAAATAAACAGTATTACAGAGCCAGTTACCGGTGAAATGATTCTCTAAGAGCTGTGAACTTTGAGGTCATTTGTAAAAAAAGTAAGGTTTGGCATAGTGTTCTTACCTTACCAATTACATTACATTCTTTTTAAAAACCGGAACTGGTTTTCTTTTATTTACGTGTCACTTTGTGTGCTTGCACACCTGCATGTGGAGTTCCTGCAGAGGTCACACGAGGGTGTTGCATCATCTTGGACTGGACTTCCAGGCACTTGTGAGCCACCTGGTGTGGGTGCTGAGGAGCGAACATGGTCCTTTGGAAGAACAGCAAACATTCCTTAGGACTGAAATCTCTCTCTACACCCTCAATTATGCACTTAAATTCTCCCTTAGATTTATTTATTTTTATGTACATTAGTGTTTTGCTTGCATGGATGTATATGCCTGGAGCCCAAGAAGGTCACAGAGGGGGTCAGATTCTCTGGCTGTGGAGTTATAAGTGGTTGTTTGCCACCATGTGGGTTCTGGGAACCAAACCTGGGTCCTAAGCAAGGACAAGTGCTCTTAACCATGGAACCATGTCCCCGATACCTTTTCCCTCTCCTGGAGTGCTTTCGTAAACTCACCAGGATGCATCTCCTCTCCACCTTCAACACAGTTCTGTGAGGAGATCCCCTGCTTATGTCTCCATGAACTCCTCTATGCAGTTATTTGCTTTAGAAAACAGCCAAATGTTAAAGTGCTGGAACAAAAATAGATTGGTGTTTTTGAGTTCCTTTTCCCTAAAATGATAGAAATTTGCTCTCTAGGAAATTTGTACTTTCAGATCACTCATGGAATGCATGAGAGTATTTGTTTCCAAAAATCTATGTGACTGCTAAATATTATAATATCTAAACATCTCTGTCATTTCATCAGTCCCATATCTTGGGGGTTATATATTTTTGCTTAGTAGCAAAATTAACTGACTCCCTATGGGTGCCTATTATTGTACCTTTCTGTTTGTAAATATTCATTTTCTGACTCTTTCTTCATGTGGGACCCACTATCATGGAGGGAAAGATGCCGTGACTTATTAAATAATTATCTGTTGACTTTGTTAAGTTATATTAGCTGTCACCATGCTAGCTTGGAAATCCCAGACTGGGATTTTCTGCGGGGACTTTGAAGTCACAATGGTGGTGTACAAGTTCTTTTTTAAAAGTGATTTTGCAAGAGCTAAATAAATATGTGGATACATATATGTTTGTTAAAAATCTTGGCTTACCTTCTAACCAGACAGGACTCCAAGTAGAGGGAGGGGAGCACCAATCCACCTACAAAAACTTCGATGGAAAATGTACCCTGCCTACAAGCTAAAGACAGGGCAGAGGTTGAAGGAATATCCAATGAATGCCTGGGCACACCGTGGGAGAGAGCCAGCCCTTGACACTGCTATGATACTCTGCTGTGCCTGCAGATAGGAGCCTAGCATAACTGTCTGTTGAGAGGCTCCTGCCAGCTGCGGATCGAAACAGATGCTGAGACTCAGCCAAACACTGGGAAGACTCCAGGGAGCTTTGTGGAAGAGTGGGAGGAAGGCTGGAAGGACCAGGAATGAACAGAGTCTCCACCGGAGGACCAACAGAGCCAACTAGCCCTGAGCATAGGGGAGGCTTGCGGAGACTGAATCACCAATCAAGGGCCAAGTATGGACTGAACCTAGGTCCCCAACACACATGTACCAGATGGACAGATGGTCTTCATGTGGGTCCCCTAAAGAGGGGAGTGGGGGGCGTTCTCTGACAAGAACTCTCTTAAATGCTTTTCGAGTACTCCCTCTTGGCAGGGCTGCTTGGCCATTGTGGTAGAGCATATGCTCAGTCCTGATACAACTTGATGTGCTGTAATGGGCAGGTGGGAAAGGGCTCCCCTTTTCTGGGGGGAGGGAAGACAGAATGTGGGAAAGAGGGAAGGGGGTGGGACTGGAGGCTACGACTGGGATGTAAAGTGAATAAAAAGATAAATTTTAAAAATTTAGGTTTTTTTTATTTGCTTGGGATTACACATCATTATTTCATTGGATTGATTCAAATGAGTGATTTAAAATGATACATTGCTTTCAGAGGCTAGAGAGATGGTTCAGGGTTTAAAAGGACTGACTGATCTTTCAGAGAACCTAGGTTCAATTCCCAAGCACCCACAAGGCAGCTTACAGCCATTTGTAACTCCCGTTTCAGGGGATCTGACACTCTTCTTCTGGCCTCTGTGGGCAATGCGCACAGGTGGCACATAGACATACATGAAGGCAAAACACCCATACATATAAAATAAAAGTGACTATATCTTTCAAAAAGGGGGCTTTAAAATGCTGCTTTGCTTGTTGCTTTTAGGGACTATCATAAGTTCTTGATATTGAAAAGGGCCAGAGTCATCAGATCAGATTTGCATTTACTGAAGTGCCTTCCTTTCATTATAATAATTCTGTCCATGTATGCTAAGTTAACTAGCCCATTTTGTTATGATGATTGAATGCATTTATTCTTTAATAAAAATGTGTTAATAAAAATGTGTAATTATAAACACTCAAGTAGCATCCAGATCAGAGAGTAGAAATGATATATGTGGGACCTTAAAGACACCAGGCAAATTAAAGCTTACTTCTCAGTGATGATGAGAGGTGTGACATCAGCCCTGGGGTTCCAACGAAACATGGCCACTGCCTTTGCTTCACAACAATTTTTTATCTCTGCTCCTCTGGACTATGTTTGCTACCAAGCACCTAAAGATTTGCTGAGAGATGGCTCAGTGAGTGACAGGGCTTGTGGCCACAGCCCGTAGTCTGGAGTGGATCTCTGGAAACACATATGGTGGAAGGAGAGGACTGACTTATGCAAGGTGGACTCTGACCTCCTCACACGCTCTGTGACATCTATCATTACACACAAGGCAATACATAAATGTTAAATAAGTTCCTGGACTCAAACAGTCACACATGTTAACCCGAGAAAGATTCTACTGTGAGATCCCAGCACTCAAAATGTGATTCCTCACAGAGTAGTGAAGTGCAGAGCATTGGTTTTGAACTACCTTTATCATTAGGGGATTATTGCAAATATGCAGAGAATCTTGCTTTATGGATACTATTCTCCACAAACCTTCAGTCCTCAGAGTCACATGAAGCCTGACACAGTTACTGAAACATGGCTCCTCAAAGCTTCCCCTTCTGGTTTGTGGTCTCGGGCCCTCTTTTCTAATTTAGCAGTCAACAATGTTTTCTGGAGTTATAGGACTGCCAGGCCAGCCGCACTCCAGATACCTTCCCACTCCCTTATTCTTTCAAAGAACCGGCTGGAGTATTTTTACAAATCTTATCAGATTATCTCTGCTTAGTGATGAGTTGGCTGTCCACAGCCTCTATAGTTGACCCTACCTGCAGGCAGTTGCTAAATACTCAATTTGGGCCAGTAATTGCCCTTTCCTTTCACTTTCCTATGGGGTGGCCTGTTTAGAAAGCTGCCCTATTTAGTAGAACAGCTCCTAAATAGGCTGCCTTGCCTTCAACAAAACAAGCCGGGTCAATTACATCCAATCCTTGCAGTGTGTGGGTGCTTTTGACTTCAAGGCTAGATCAGGTAATGCTCCTTGTCTGACCCAGCTTGACCCAACTTGCAAGGGTGTATTTACTCACCGGCATTCAAAGAGCTTTTCTCTTGTTGCTCTTTTAAGGCACTGGCTACTGAGAAGTATGCATTGACCCTGAGGGGAGAGACCTGTGGCCCTATTCTTAGTCATATCTCAGGTAACAATAAAGGTTTAACCCATCATGTTTATTGGTGGGATTTTAACAGTAAGATACAGGTTTTATGGGTATGTCGTGGTTAGGTTACAGAAGGAGACTGCTTATAAAATACTTACGTGCATATTTAGCAGCAAGATTGAATTCCTCTTTACCAACTACATTTTTGGATATTAGGTAGAAATATTTAGAAACCTGTTTTTCACCTCTCAACTTCTCTGCAGAGATGTCACAGAAACCTTCAGTGAATTCCTTCAGGAACGGAGGAACTCAGTTTAGGCAGGCTTTCATTTAAGTTTTTGGTGATCAAAGCAAATGTTTTGGCCTTTAGAATTTCCTGAAGCCTTTAGAGAAAAGAGGCCAGGGAGAGTATCCAGAAAGGGAGGGGTGTGCAGGAGAGAAAGAACAAAAGAACTGTGCACAGGATATCTCCCATGTTGCCCTTTCCTCCAAGAAGCACCTGTAAACCGACAGGCCAGCAAGGGGACTTTGGGTTCTTAGCCTACTAAGACATGGCCCTGCCCTTACTACTGTGCTCAAGCATACTCCCCAAACATGTGTGCACACACTCGTACTAATATCTATGCATGGACATACATGCACAATGAGCTAGGGTGTTGGGAGTGGAACAGACAGCATTTGAGAGACTCTTAGGTGAACATTTCCAATGAGCCTTCATTGGGCCCTCACTGTAGACTGGCCACAGAGCGAGCCTTGGTGTGCCACCAAAGGTCTCTAACATGTGGTGAGTACTTTCAGTCATTCACACTTTGAAGATGATAAGAATCAGGGCTAAAATGATTAAATTGCTTGTTCATGTAGCCATTTGGGGCAGCCAGAACTCTGTCGTGCCTGATTCCAAAGTCAGACTCCTATCAGATTGCCAGAGGTTTATTTTGTTTGTTTGATGTGTGTTTATTTGTTTTAAGAACTGACCTTAAAGTTACAGTATCATCTTGAGAGCCCTGTCTCTAACCTGGTGTGGGCTCTATGAATTTAATAAACATCTGCTCTGCATCCTAAAATATAAGGAAGAACGGTGTCTCTCTCCGTCAGTCACTCTGCCTCCTCCCCTTTGCTAATCTGCTATGGTTAGGGTGATTTTAACGTCTTTGCAGGCTTTATCCAATCACTCGAAGGCCTGCCTCGACAGGATGCAAAAGACTCTCTACTAGCAGATAACCTTTAGAATTGAATTGCCACATGGCTGGAACTTCAGTCGTTGCAGGTGGGACCACCAAGCCTCCACAAAAACTGTTTGCTCTATCACTCTAGAGAACCCTCACACAGAAGAACCTACCTAATATAGGATGGATTTTCTCTAAAATTGTCAATGACCATGGCCTTTTCCTCTAGAACTGCCTGCACCCTGTAATTCTTTTCATCAGTGAGAGCTCTGCCAAAGCACCGCTGACAACTTTTATCTCTCTTACAATTAAAAAAAGTACAACTATCCCCCATTTCCCAGATTCTTCATATCTTCCCTTCCTCCCTTCCCATCTTTTCTTTCTCCTTCCTACCTTTCTTTTTCTTTTCTTCCATTCTTCTTTCCTTCTCCTCCTCTCCTTTCACTTTCTTCCCTCCTCCTTTCCTTTTGTCCCTCCCTCTTTCCCTTCCTCCCTCCTTCCCTCCCTCCCTTCTTTTCTTCCTTCATTCTCCTCCCCTTACCATCTTTCCTTCTTTCCCTCGCCTCCCTTCCTCTCTTCCTTCACCTCCCCTCACCTTTCCCCTCTCTTTCCTTCTCTCTTCCATAATTTCTTTTCTCCTTTCTTCCTCTCCTCCCCTTCCTCCTCCCATCATTTTCTCCTTTCTTCCTCCTTTCTCATGTCCCTCTCCTTCTCCCTTTCATCATTCCTTCTTTCCTTTCTTTCATGGATCCTTGAAGCAGATCTCACTGGCCTCGGTTTGCCCTGCTCTCAGGATGCCCTTGCTTCAAGTCTATCAAGCTCTGGGTTACAGATGTGCATGTGCCACTATGGCTGCTATTGTTTTCTAAGAGTGAGTAAATTGGGTCCCAGCTCTGGGCATGTGCCTGGCCTCATTCCCCATCCCTACTTGTCCCCTCGGTCCAAGCATGCAGATCACCTTGCTTCTCAGGAGGCTCCCTGTGTACCTGTGGAGACTGGCAGTGCTCTTAGCAAAGATGCTCATGTCATTTTCCTTCTCACATGTAGGCTTGAGAGGTTGGCTCTGGAGAGTTTCTTTTCCTTCTGCTCTGGAGGCTTGTTTTACAGCCTCATCCCAGCATACTGATTTGCTTCTGTCTTCATTGCAAGTACCACCAGGACATCCCTTCTCTCTTCTCCCACTGTAAACGCACCTTTCTGACATCTGTTGGTACTTTCTAACACCACTTTCCCATACCTAGAATAACACCTCACCAATCTCCTCCTTAAGGAACTGCAGGTGAGTGAATAAACGAAGAGAGGAAGGAATGTAGTCAGTGTTAAATTTACTCAGTCTGGGAGGTGGGGGTGTGCAGGTGCACGCTATCCTACTGCTGAGAAGAGAGCAAATGGCACATTTTTGAAGGTGCATTAACTCTTTCAGGCCCCTAGGGTATCATTTAACTCACTGGAATAGTAATTTACTAAATCTTACCTTAGGGGCCTGAAAAAGTTAATGCACCTCCAGAAGTTTCTAACTGACACCAGGGAGTAGTTTATTTACCCAGCAGGATTTGACCTAATAGGCCTTAACTCTGTTTAAGAGAGTCCTAAGGACTTTCTCACTTTTCCACCCTCGCATTCCTACTGTTAGCACGTATCTGTTTGTGGGATTTGGTTTCCAGCTCATGGTGTGAGTGTGCACACAATACGAAAACCTATGAGAGACTGCAGCCTGCAGCGCAGGCACACATTTTTCTGTGCACTTTGACTATATTAGAAATAATCGTCTATTACAACCCATTCAAACAATGTTGTTTTAGTGATTTCTTGATGTATATTATGAATTGCTTAAATAGTTCTAATTTTACCTACTAGTTAGATACTAGATATTAGAGCACGTAAAGTATTCTATGCCGTTGGGTTCTCAAGCCCTACCCTCAACCCCTAGTTTCCTGTTTTATGTCTTTCATTTCACATGGATAAGATGCTTCCAGCCTGCTCTCAGACATCTCCGACGAGAACTTTTCCAGATTTGCCGTCATCCTTTTCCTTTTATTCACTTTTTCTCAATTCTATACTATTGTAGCATGCCAAAAGCGATTCCTTTCCTCCTGCGTTTTGGAGGAGTCAGTTCTTACAGAATCATAAGGAAATATCTTGTCAGTATATGGATGTGACAGGACCTGGTCACACGTCCCTTCCCACTTTGGGGTTGAGTGGGTTGTGATTGTTCCCGGTAGTAGATACCAGATTTTTTTGAGAAAAACTTTTGAGGGTAGAAATTTCCAAATCTATAAAAAGCCACCCAGTTGAGACTGTCCCACTTTAGACTTTGGGACAGGTCAGTATGAGAGAAGTTTAAATTTGCTTCTGACATAGGATGGCAGTGTCTGTCCAGCAGTACCGTGTATTAGCTCAATTGTTTAGACAGCAAACTGATTTTGAGACCAGAACTATTGTATGATAAAATCTTCATAGGGCCGTTTAAATTTTTATCACATTTTTTTTGTTCATTTGTCTTTTAAATCTTGTAAAAATACCTTCCTCCTTTCTATTTTAGTGAAGATGGTAATTCAATACAGGGAAGGGCAATTAATGCTAGGGTCCATTTGAGGGTTCATTTGGAAAGTTATTATAGGAGACGCTTCTTAAAATATGTACACATATGAAAGAAATCTAGATGGAGTCACTGAATAAATGAGAAAGAGCCTCAACTTGACATCCCTCACCGTCAAGTGAAACCTCCGGTGCCAAGAGTGTGTTATATCTGATTCAGTTGTTGGCTAACAGGGTTCCATGGAAACCCCAAAACAACTCAGTATTGCTCAGACTATTGTTTGCTCTGCACAAACTGATGGTAAAGTCCCATTGCTGAAGACAACACCTACATATCTCATTGAACACAGAAAAGGAGAGGTGGCACCTTCTTCACCCTTACTGATAGTGTTCATGAAAGAAATTCTGCATGCAACTAGAGGAGAAAGGGAAACATCACCTAGCTGAAAACCCCGCAGTGTACAAAGATGTCCTACCTGCACAATACTTGTTCAATAGTGCCGTAATGCTTGTGGGGGTAAGCAACTGCTAGCTGATTGAATTTAAGGCCCGCCCCATGAGATGAAACTCATGCCTGATGGGTTTCTTGGTCTTTGGTGGCCAAGAACCTGAGACAAGATAGGCCATGGGCCTGGGGAAACCAAATGCTATTGTTCTGCTAAAGGGACATAATGAGAAAATGACTTTTAATAACATTCTGTGATGTCATAAATCAGTGTCTCTCTCAGCCATCATCAAAGAAGTTTCCTCCTTCAGTAGAGGAGAAGTAATACAGAGACCCACAACTTGCCAATGGGAGAGAGAGCACTCAATTCTACATTAGATGACTTCAGTAAATCCTTCCCCTTGGGGCTCAGGGAATTATGTGGAAGTGGAGGCAAAAAGACTATAAGAATCGGAGGGGATGAATAACAGCAAGGAAACACGATTATCTAGACCCAACAGGACTGATTCATGGATGAACTCACAAAGACTGTGGCAGCATGCACAGGGCCTGCACAGGTCCAAGCCAGTTAGGGCCCCACTTGCTAAGAGGGGGAAGCAGACACAAACTTCCATCCCTAACCAAGAAGCTATCTCCAACTGAGAACTGCTCAGGAAGAAAAGTTAGTTTTTCCAATAGAGTCTCTCTGGGCACACAAACCACACTGAAGGGCAGGCCACATGCCTAGCAGTCAGTGACCAGGACAAAATCAACTCAAGGATATTATGGGAGATATTTTTTAGTGCAATATTTAAAAAAAAACCTTTATGGTCCTTTCCTTGTATATTATGTGTTCTGATTTTGTGTTTCTATGTTATATTTTTGTGTGTGTCTATGTGTTTCCTGTGTTTTTTTTTTTCTTTTCATTCTTAAAAATGATGAGACCTAATAGACTAGGATCAGAGGGAAGGGGAGGAGGACCTCCCTTATCAGTGGACTGGGAGAGGGACACGGGTAGGGAAGAGGGAGGGTGAGATTGGGAGGGAAGAAGGGAGGGAGGTACAGGGAGGATACAAAGTGAATAAACTGTAATTAATAAAAATAATTAAATAAAAAACAGTTGAAAGAGAAAAAATTGTTTTCTGATATATATATATATATATATATATATATATATATATATATATAGAGAGAGAGAGAGAGAGAGAGAGAGAGAGAGAGAGAGAAGAAGCATGGAATTGGCTAGGTAGAGAGGGTATGAGAGGAATTAAGGGAGAGGAACCGAGATCAGAACATACTGTATGAAAATAATTTATTTTTATCAAAAAGGATGGTAATTTAACTCAACGAATGGGTTCTTTGACCTCAAGAATGTCACTGTAGACAAAAGTGAAAATTTTATGCCTGGAAAAATGATTTAACCAGTAGAAGATAGAAACATTTGCTATATAACCCTTTCTCCTCAAACCCATCTGACCTCAACATGCTTGTCTTAACACACACATGTATGCATGCATACAAACTGACTAAATACATAATAAAATAAAAAGTTTATTCACAAAATAGTAGTGTCAATCAAGATGCTGAAGAACCACTTTTAAAAACATCAATCAAGTCGTGCTTGTATGATTTTCTAAATTTTATCCATAAAAGATATTTTCTAATGCGGACTTGTGGTTTATGAGATGAATCATTCTTCTAAAGCTAGACTGTACTAACGGACAAACAATCAAAAACAAACACATACCTACAGGACCCTGAGTAATAGAAATTGCAGCTGTGGGTCTATAATTGTCAGAGGTTCGTCCATTTCAAATAGATGTATTTATTCAGTTTGTCTATCACTTCAGAAACTTCCAGCTCTTTAACGGCTGAGCTTGACTCTGGTACTAGCTGCTGCCCTGTACTTTTCTTGTGTCTTCACATCTGAAGGCTGCTTGTAACTTCATTCCCCTTTACTCAGTGCATGGCTGAGCTTTTTCTGACAGTGAAAGTTGACAGTGGTCTAATAACCTCACAGACAACAAGTGGGCTCATCAGGAACTCTCTCCTGAGTTGTGTTTAAGAGTCCAATTCAATTTAATTTTGCTTTGATTTGGTCTCATCATATGAAAGACTCTCAGAGGGTGTAGAAGTTGCACTCCAGGTACACGTCAGAACGACTGGCGAGGGTCCACTGCTCTTTCATTAAGTTGTGACTGAGTCAGATGGCTTGTTTGGGGCTACCCTAGCTGTCTTAAAATATTTGAATGTCACTTCCATTTGTATAACCCAGAGATCTTTTCAGCTGAATTCCTCTGATAGATAAAACCTTCAGTCCTAGTGAAAGTCTTGGCTGATTTAAGTACATACAGTTTGAAAACGACTCCCTATAGACCACATAAGCACAGATAAAGTCCACAGTAAAAATCCCTAAACCCACTGTGTAGATGCATAGTCCTACAACTTTAGCATTTTTGGCTTTATTTATTATTAGGCACTTCATGCTTTCAGGAAATTTGCTGGTAATTTTCCTAAGATTTCATTACACAGAAGTACTTATCTACGTGTGAGAAACCTATAGTTAGCCTCAAGGAACAAATAGTAATCGTTATTTTACCCTCATATTTCAATTAGCCTTAATCTTTTGTTTGCACAGCCTTGCAAAGCTGTGAAAATATCAGTCATTATAGTTTAATTACTAACTATCATTCCAGGTGACAAACTCTGCTTCCTTCTAAACAAGTTTCTTTTTTTGCTTCACCTTGAGAAGCTGCTATCTGCCTTCTCTAAGACAGTGGTAAGTGCCTCCCCTGGGCTCTGTAGGTCACACCACAGGCTAATTTAAGTCCGGCTTGCTTTCAGAACTGTGGAGTTGTCCCTGCTGCCTCTTGCCCTTTGATTCAGCCTGTGTGCTGCTCCACTTCTGGGCAGAATCAAACTTAGGTTTTATGTAATGGCAGAAATTGAATGTTTCCTGCTCCACTGTTTATTTAGTGAAACATTTTACATTCCTGCATAGATACCAGTCTGTCATTAATGGATTCCTGGCTTTGGGCCAATAGCTAATAGTTTTATTGGTCCTCATAACCTAGCAATGTGATTTTTGTAACCACAAGGGTTCCTTTCTCAGTCCCATCTCTCTCTCATCTATTTTTCAATCTCTCCCTCCTCCTCCTCCTCCTTGTTTTTCTCTTAAAAATACCTCAACAGCCCAGGGAGGTGGTGCCCATTTAAAACAACAACAACAACAACAACAACAACAACAGCATTTATCTTTAAAATCATTATTTGCCCCACCCCATTCTTTTTTTCTCCCTCCCTCTAAGAAAATTCTCACATCCTGTGATATTTTGGATATTTTAAGCAGGGATCAGGACTCAATTGTTCAGCGCTTGTTACTGAGCGTTCTTACTCCCATAAGGAGGCTGTGAAGCTCCTGTTCTCTGCTGGGTGCTATCTATGAACCGGTCTTAGCAGCGATAGAGTAGGGAGGCTGATTTATAGCGAGACTGTCAAACTTTGTTAAACTGCTTTAGAAGCACTTCTGAGTTTGTCAGTGTGGTATTGTTGTTGTGAAGAGGTTCCACGAGCCTGGCAACTCTTATCAAAGAAGACATTTAATCGGGGGCTTGCTTATAGTTTCTGAGGGTCAGTCTGCTATCATCATGGCTGGCAAGGTGCTGAAGTAGTAGCTGAGAGTTACACCCTGATCTATAGGCAGAGAGGCAGAAACAGAGAGCGACTGGGCCTGGCAGTGGACCTTCGCAAGGTCAAAGCCCAGCCTGGTGACACACTTCCTCCAACAACACCACATCTCCTAATAATTCTAATCCTTTTGAACAGTTTTACTCCAATGTGATTAATTATTCCAATATGTAAGTATATGGAAGGGAATATTCTTATTCAAACCATCACAAATTCTATTGTTGAAGTATACCTCCAGCTCTGCCCACGTATCTTACATGGATTATCTTGCTATTTAAAATTTTTGTCATTAAGTTTTTCTTTGAGACAGTATCTCAATATGTATCTTAGGCTGGCCAGAAACTTACTATATACCCCCTGGTTGGCCTTGAACTTGACAGTCTTATGCTTCAGCTTTCCAAGCACTGGGATTATAGACATGCAGAACCATGCTGCTTTAAAACAAAAGCTGAAGCCAGGTCTATTGATATATTCCTGGAGTCTCAAGTACTTGGGGAAATTGGGGAAACTAGAGAATGGATTGAATCTAGGAGTCAGTCAGGGTAGGCCAGTCAGGGTAGCCTAATGATACAGTCTCAAAAATACTCCTTGCCTCAGAACACAAGGTAAATTGCTTCCTGTTTCCCCTCACCCCTCACTCACTCCCTTTTCTAGGGACAAGTTACTATGCAGCCAGGATCGCACAGCCATCTTAAAACTTGCTGGAGATCAGACTGCCACAGTGATAGCAAGGCTGAGTTCCAGGATAGCAGCGGAGGCAGCCTTTCTCCTTCACCGTAAAGCCCGGAACACTGCGCTGCAGACACACCTAGAGAATACAATGAAGACAAAGGGCAGAGCACTCCCTGGGGCTCCGTGCTTTCCCCCCTCCCATCAGCAGGAACTCACTCCTAGCCCAGCACCTTGAGCTGGTGTTTTGCTTGTTTGTTTGTTTTTGTTTCTGGTTTTGTTTTTTTTTCCTACTTCTAAATATACTAGGACTGTCAGGTACATGTGATTTTGATTTCTCATTTTTTAAATTTGCTTTGTTGCCACACATACTCTGTACTAACTTTGCTTTGAAGGGTGCGTAACATTTCATTCTTAGAGTTATAGTGCGTTTTACGCAGCCCTCTACCAGTGCTGTGTGTCTTGTTTTCTTTCGCCTCTCCTTTGCAGTGGTGAATATTATAGTGAACACCTTCACCCATAAAGCCTGGTTCTTAGGGAGTTATTGTACATTTTGCTCCACTTTCAGTACTTACTAGGTCCAGATCTGTTGGTGAAGACTCACTTTCCAGTAGCTAATCCCAGGGACAACACTTTTCTCAGGAATTAGTAAATAAAATTTCATTTTTTATTGAAATACTTTTATCTTTAAAAGAGGTAAGATTCTGAAATTTGGGCATGGCAGGAAAGGGTCCCAGTTACTTTTCAGAGGGTTTGCTCTTGCTCGCTATAGAGTTATGACATGACACATGTGCCAAGTCATGCCAGTGGCACGGCAAGGCTGGGGAAGAGTGAATGCTTCAGTGGCACAGGTCAAGTTTATTTAACACTGTGATGTTTTAAAACACAGTGCCAGCTCAAGTTAAATACCTCAGAACAACTGTGGGCTTTGCAAAGCAACAAAATCAAATGACTTCTTTCCCCCTTCGAAAGCAACGCCTACCAATAAATCAGATTCAACATAAAACAAAGTCGAGTGTACTAGAGAAATCAGGCAGGATGGGGCTCCATCAAGGCCCCACTAATCACCCTTGATTCCATTAGTCACCCTTAACTGCCGGCCTCAGTCTGTGCAATGAATGTATTTTACTGTTTTGGTAAAAAACTCATGTTTAGATTTATAGAGCTCATGAAAGTAGTGTAACTGCTAAAGAATAAAAGCTAATGCTCTTTTATACGATAAGCAAGTATTTTGATTTGCTGAGCTGATGTCTTTAAAGAGGAGCCTGTTTCACCTTCTAGGTCTCACCCTGTTCTTTCTTCCTGCTAATAGCAGAGTCAGATGCGCTTGCAAACAGAGTGGAGAATTAGGAATAAAAAATACCTCTCATTGTTCCTGACTGTAAAGTCAAGCTTGCCAGTTGTCAGGCTTGGAGAGAAACCTTTTCCTCCCTGAGTATTAATAGCGCTCCTTCTGTGTAAGTGTTCTGAGGACCAACAGACTTCCCTATAGGTTTTGTTCACTGACTTGGTTCACAGTTAAGGGAAACTCCACTCAGTAGGGGAGAACAGCTTCCTTTCGGCATCACAGTTATGTGGAAGGAACAGATTAGCGCTCTATCAGAAGACATCCAGGGCACACAGGAAAGAGAGGAGGTGATGCGGACTCTTAAGTGCTTCCGTCTGGAAGTGACACACTTTGTTATTCTGTACATTGTGGCTTCCCTTGGAATATAGGTTGAATAAATGACCAAAGGAATGAATTTGGAGCAGGTATTAGAAACTGAAAAATATTCACAGAATCAAGAACCATTTAAAGTTCATGTATATATTCCTTGTATTTGCTAGTTTTCTGTTTCTGTGATAAAATACCCTGACCAAGGTAATTTGTGGAAGGAAGAATGAACTCGGGCTTCCCCGTGCAGTTCCAGGGTACTAAGAATCTATCATGTTTGCCAAGCTCGGCAGCAAACAGCAGGGATGACGGGAGCAGGGATCTGAGAGCTCATGACTTCAGTCACAGGCATGGAGCAGAGAGAACAAACTGGAAGCCTTTTCCCGAGATGACATGCTTCCTCCAGCAAGTAGGAACTACCTACACCTTCCCAAACATCACCACTAATTGGGGATGATGTTTAAATGCTTGACTGGGGGCGGGGTGCATTTCTCATTCAAACTTCCACAGCCTTGGCATATGTGAGGGCATTGTAGGAACCAGTTCTTAGGATGCCCTGCTGTTTACTCTGGTTCTTCTGCATCTCCCCAGTGGCAGGTGAACTGGCGACTTGTTCTCAGGGATGTTCTGAGGAAAGAGACTGAGTGGAAGGTGGCCACATGGTTTTCCACAAGTTCTCACGGGCAGGATCTGCTGTAAACATGATTTTTCACATAGCAGGCTGGTAACATGCACTACTCTACCACGAGTGCCTCTTTCTCCAGCTCTCTCTTCATAAATGGGTTATGAAGTAATGCTCTTGTCTATGCACTTTCCCTTCATCTTGAACTTCCCATCTCTGCCCGAGTAAGGGTTTTGCAAGCTTTGAAATATGTCAACATAAAATAAGCTTTGAGACAGCTTGAAAAATGTAAGATTCATAATGGACTCCACTAAAAAATACGGCCTGCTAAAAAAACAAACCGTGCTCGCTCTTCCTCACTTGGAAAAACAATCAGATGGAACTCAGCTATCACCATCCTTTTACAGGACCCTGCACCACAAGAAGCCCTCACTTCCCAGTGAAAGCAAGTGTATCTGCCATGTCCTTTTCAGCCACTTGCCGAGTGACCTCTGTGACCTCTTCACATTCTCCTCAACAGTCTTCAGCCTCTCACAGAAGCTACTCCATGAAGCCTTTCAGATGACTCCCCACATAACAACCTATCTGCTTTAACTCCTGGAGTGATGGGTTCATCAGTGACCCCTTCCTGCCTTCCAAACAAAATACGGATGACCTCATAAGTTTTTTCTTAATAACTTAGCATACCAACAGTTTATTATTTACTCATTTTTATCTTTTGACCTGCTGGGAATCAAAGCGTGGGTCTTGCCTATACTAGGCAAGTTCTGTGTGGACCAGCAGGCCCCAGACTTACAGAAATCCACCTGCCTCTGTGTCATGTGGGCTGGCATCAAAGGCTTGTGCCATTCAGCCTCCTTACTTTCATTCTTATCTATCCAGGCAATGATGCTGTTTACAGAGTAGGTGACAGTGCTCTCCTCAGGTTTTCCCAATTTCTTCTGTTTTATATTTACTATCTCATCATCACTTTTCAACAGGACTTTCCAGGGCTACTCCAGCATAGAGATGAGAGTGGAGATGCTTTCAGGACCTTTTAACTGCCCTGGTAGGAATGTGACATATTATTTCTCATTTCAACTGCAAAATGGCTCTGAAGTGTATCTGTCACAGGGGGACAGAAAGAACAAATTTGGAATTTTAAAGCTTGGCAGGGGGCTGGAGGGATGGCTCAGAGGTTAAGAGCACTGTTTGCTTTTCCAGAGGTCCTGAATTCAATTCCCAGCAACCGCATGATGGCTCATAACCATCTATAATGAGATATGGTGCCTCTTTTGACATGCAGTGTACATGCAGGCAGAACATTGTATACATAATAATAATAATAGTAATAATAATAATAATAATAAAACAAAAAGTTTGTCAGGGTGCAGGGGATCTGGGTAGTCATAAATGATTTGGCTGAGAGTAAGACCAGAAGTTTTGGTTTAGCTCATGGAGTTAATTAAATTGAATTGAGTGTGGTTATTAGAAACAGGTTCAAGGGTAGGATGGAATACACATTAGAAGCTGATCTATACCACTTCATTCATTTCCTAACAGTATGGAAAAAAATCCTCGTTAGTTTTCACTACTTCTCTATGCATGTTCTTCTGTGTTTTGGAGAACATTTCCTCCTATTATTTTTCTAATTTGTGGCTCTCTTCTCTCCCACTTCCTCAGTGTACCCATGTTGGTTGAGATATTTTATACCTTCCATGTAAATATATATATATATATATATATATATCTCAAGTCTAGGACAAGACGAGAGACTTAGGCTGGCCTCCAGGAAACCAAACCTCTGCAGCCTCCATAGCTGGCCCAAGGTTGTCACGCAGCCATGTGGTAAGGCAGACTCTTTGGGTTCCTACAATTGGGATAGAGACAAAAGTAGATTGCAAGTGTTAGCATGGATTCTAATACTTCCGTGTAACGTTGGCAGTGTCGCAGAGGGGAGAGCACGTTTCTAGATCGCTGGTAACCCTGAACAGAGTGTGTCAGAAAACAGAAATTCTGAAGAACCACAGTCTGGTTGGGTATTACTGACACTCGGTTCATGGGGCCTGAAACTGGACCATCTCCAAAAGTCTTCAGTGACTTGGGAAACCAGTCCCACCCCACCATCTTTACTGATCTTTTCTTGTTTCATGATGTCAGAGTTTTTATTTGTTTCAATTTTATATGTGTGAGAGTTTTGGCTGTGTGTATATGTGTGAACCACGTGCATACCAGAGCAGGTCAGACGATGACATGGGATCTCCTGGAACTGGAGTTACAGATCACTGTGACCCCTCCATGTGGAGACTGGGAAATGAACCCTGGTCCTTTGAAGGAGCAGAATGTGCTCCAAACCACCAAGCCATCTCTCTAGCCCTGGTCTGAGTTTTCATTAAATCACTAGGTATTAGAAAGTCTAAACGGATATGGCACCAAGATTATTTCATTATTTTTTTAATTCACTGAACAAATATTTATTGATGGGAAAATCCTTAAAGCACAGCACAAAAAATGAGATTGTGAAGAGAAATATCTTTATATGAAGAGTGTGACCATGACCCTTGGTTTTATTCAGTTTGTCTGGAATTTTGAAAGGTCCCTTTTGTACCTTTACTCAGGAAAGCTTCCAATCTGTACACACATAGTAGTTTGCAAAGCTTTGATCAGTTATATAGGTATGCAGGCAGACATTATGCTCATTGTGGCTTCAAATGTTTGTACATCAGTGTGACTCTTGGGATCTTGGTTCTTGGTTTAGAACTGATCCTTTTATATAAAAATCTCACATCATTACTTGGAAGAACTCAGATATTTTTATATGAACATTTTTGTTTTGGTAAATTTTGGTTTCCATATACTGTGTTCATTTGCAAGACTCATGCATGCAACTCTCTTCAGGGAGGCCAGCTACACTTGAGAAAAGTTACCCACAGTTTGTAATTAAGAAAAATATTCCTACCACAAGGACACTTGCTCAACTATGTACATTACAGCTTTATTCATAATAGCCAGAAACAGGAAACAACCTAGATGTCTCTCATTTGAAGAATGGATAAAGAAAATAAGCTACATTTACACAATGGAGTATTACTCAGTTGTTTAAAAACAATAGCATCATGAAATTTGCAAGCAAATGGATGGGACTAGTAAAGTTCATCCTGAGTGAGGTAACCCAGACCCAGAAAGACAAACATGGTATGGACGCATTTATAGGTGGACATTGGCAGTCATGTACAGGATAACCATGATACAATCTATAGACCCAGAGAGGCTAAGTCACAAAAAAAAGGCTTGAAGGAGGATGAAAGGATATCCCTGAGAAGGGTAAATAGAACAGACTGTGGGGTGGCCTCAGGATGGATGGGCGTGGGAACAGGAGGGGGAGGGCGCAAGAGAGAGAGAGTACTAGGAGAGATGACTGGCCCTGGGGAAGGCATTTGGGGTGTGATGTAGAAACCTACTGCAGTGGAGACTCCCAGGAATCTACAAGAGTGGTCCTAGTGAAGTCTCCTAGTAATGGGGAAATGGAGCCCAAACTCTCCATTTTCTATAATCAGACAAGACTCCTAGTGGGACTGGGATATCAAGCCACAAAACCTTCAACCTACACTCTGTCCTTCCTGCAAGACATGCTGGGGCAATAGTGGTTCAGACTTTAAAGGCATGGCCAACAAACGACTGGTCTAACTTAGGGTCATGCCAGGAGAGGGACCCCGCACTTGACATTGCCTGGATGGCCAGGAACCAAAGGCAGGACAGTCTACAGATCCAACAATGATTTTAAAAATCAATGAAATGATTCCAAATGTATTCTGCTATACTCATATATTGGTGCCTAGCCCCATCAGAGGGGCATCATCCAGCAACTGATGGGAGCAGATGCTGAGACCTACAGCCAAACACTAGCTGGAGACAGAGGAGCCCACAGAAAAGGAGGAAGGATTATGGGGGCCAAGGGATAAAGGACACACAAGGACACCACAGCCTTCAGAATCAACTAAGACCCTCATGGGGGCTCCCAGAAACTGAAATGACCAACATGGACCGTGTATGTGTCTGAGCTAGGTCCTCTGCATTTAAGTTATCGTTGAATAGTTTGTTGTTTTCGTGGGACCCCTAACAGTGGGAGTGGGGGTGTCTTTGACTCTTTTGCCTGTGTTTGGGATTCTTTTCCTCTTACTGGGTTGTCTCATCAAGCCTCGCTATGAGTTTGTGCCTAGTCTTATTGTAACTTGTTAGGCCGCGTTTGGTGGGTATTGCTGGGAGACCTGTTCTTTTCTTTGAAGGGAAATGGGGGAGGAGTGGATCTGGGGATGAGGGAGGTGGGAGGAGGAACTGGAAGGAGTGGCAAGAGGGGAAACTTCAATCAAGATGCACTTCATGAGAGGAAAGAAAAAAGATGCGAAATGCCAAGCGGGCAGATGTCTCATGACCATCATGTAGAGCCTGAGTGGTCTCTGGCTTCAGCCCTGCTTCCCCAGTGATGCAAGGGAGCTGGCCCTGCTTTCGGTGGATTCTCCAGCCTTGCTTCCCCAGTCCTGCAGTGGTGCGGGACCTGCTTTCTGTGGACTCAGCAGGCTGAGGAGGACCATACTAGATACTTGAACCAATTGCTGATATCTGATTCCTGAATTATTTAGTTCCTCTTGAACTGAATTGCTGGTTCTTCCTATCACATTCTACAGGCCATTTTGTTTGTCACTCAGCATTATATTTTGTTTAGTTATCTGGTATTTCATTAAGACAAGAAGCAAGGCTCAGGGTGGCATAGAAGAGCAATCCAAAAGAACACACGTGGTCGTTGGTTTGTTTGGATCTTCCATATCATGGAGAACTGGACCTCTCCCCCCTTTTTAAAAAACAGACTCATTACCTTTTCTCCCTCTACTTTCTTCTCCTGCAGAAAAAACAGGCCTGTCCTTTCGGTTCTCCACAGCTTTCTACTTCTCATACAGAAGCTAACACGGACACATACATATAGACACACAGATGTGTAAACATACAGACTCACATACATACACAGGCACAAACATATACAGAAACTCTCCCTCACACACACATACGCACACAGACACAGACTCACACAGAGAGGTACACACAGTTACATACACACACACTCATAGACAGATACACACAGACATAGACTTACACACAAATATCCATATACACATATACATAGGCTCACACACAAAGGTACATACACACACTCAGACTCATAAAAAAGGCAAAGATTCACACACAAGCACACAGAGACATACAGATACACAGACTCATACAGAGAGGCACACACAGAGATACACACACACACACACTCATACACACAAATGCACCTATCTGTGAGTCTTACTGCAGCTCTTTCATCTAAAAACAACAGGTTTTTCTACATTTAGAGTTTGAATTTTAAAAGAGCATTTAAATTGAAATATAATTACATCATTTCACCTGTTCCCTTTTCTCCCTTCAATTCCTCCCAGGACCCTCCCCCTGGAAGTCCCTCCTCCCATGTTACTTGCTCTTCAGCTGATAGCCTCTTTTTCTTTAATTATTATTGTTACATTAATAACATTAGTTGTCTATAGTTCTTTGCCTAGAGATGGACCCCATGAGATTTTTGTCCTTCTGCATTTGCCTGATGATATTATCATTGTTTAGGTCTCTTTAATGCAGCCATTTCTAAGACAGGCATTCTCACAGCAGACTTCCTGATATTTTGAAGATGCAATCTTTCTGAGCTACAGATGTAGGAGCTGTGCTGAAGAAGTATCCATTGGGACTGGGCACTCTACAGTTCATTGACCTCTGCATTGTGTCCAGTTGTGGCTTTCTGTGATGGTCTTCACTTCCCGTAAAGAGAGGCTTCTTTAATGAGTGGTGGTATCAACACTGATCTATGGGTATTGAGGATCAGACTTAGGATTCAGTTAAGGAATTATGAAAACCCAACAAGGTGGTGGTGGTAAGCCTGCCTCTAAGACCTATGACCTCCTTGGCCACAGGTATCTGGCTAAGTTTCTAGTACCAGGCATAATTTTCACCCTGTAGTGCGGGTCGTAATTGTTGTTAGACAACTGTTGGTTACCACCAACACGTGAGTGCCACTATTGAACCTTCATATCTTGCCATGCTTCATCATTGCTGTGGTTCACAGGTGTCAAAGATGGGTAAGGGGGACAGAAAAGCAAACACTGTAAAGATCGTTCCATGAATTCTCAAAGAATCATTTTTTATGTTTACTTAAAATTATACACAATATAAATGCACACACAAATGCACACATACACATACACACAAACACCTTAAACAAAGTTATGTCATTTGGATTAATACTGCTCCCTACAAGAAAAACTGAGTAACATAAATCCAGCACCAGGCACAGGAAATCTCCTTCTGAGTGGATGGTCAGGGTAGTCCAATGTAGACTATTACTGTTGCTCTTGGTTGCCTCTCAGAGGTTGAAGGTTATCCCTTGTTGCTGAAGACAACACACACTTGGCACACAGGTCTCAGATAAGTCAGACCAGATTTAACCCGGACGCTTCCTTCTGCAGTTTAGCTTTCACAGTACCAGAAAGTATTATGCAAACTGTCAAGGGAAGAAAGCACTTAATACTTCTTCCTTCTAGCTGAGCTGCTCATCAAGGGAGCTTCTTTTCCTCCTTTGGTGCTTTTAATTCTTGACTCAATGTCAGAATAATAAATCATTTTTTTAAAAAGGCATATGTGGTCTTAGAGTTTCAGATTTAGTACATCTCTGGTGGAAGGTAGTCACTCAGTGTTCTGAAGTCTTCCAGGTGATTCTGATGTGTGTTTGCGATGGAGACCATTATTCTGCTCTTTGTTTCCCTGAGAAATCTTACAAAGCAAATGAATGAATAAATAAATCAAGAAATGAAGGAGTGATAAGATGAAAAATAGGCATGGCTTTTGTTATCACACACATACATGAATATACATACACATATACATGATTATACATACACATATATGTTTGTCTGTGCATGTGTGCGAATGTGTGTGTGTTGGTACAGGACTTGAACACATGGTCTTCCTTCCTCAGCCTCTTGAGGGTGGGCTAACTGGCACAACGCACCTTGTTAGGCTTACAGTACATATTGCTGCATTGGATATAGAGGGAATAGGAAACAGGGTTGACTTTCAGGGACATCAGCTTCTCAAAGTAGACTGTATTTATAGCA
Organism: Pachyuromys duprasi; assembly: GCA_028658305.1. Classification (NCBI taxonomy): domain Eukaryota; kingdom Metazoa; phylum Chordata; class Mammalia; order Rodentia; family Muridae; genus Pachyuromys; species Pachyuromys duprasi. The sequence continues at coordinate 3,057,103 of CM053760.1, forward strand.
GGTGTTTGTAGGTAGACAGGGAAGAGAAGAAGAACGAGGATAAGAAAGAACAGAGTCCCCAGGCTCTGACCTTGAATGACTGACAACTATTTTTTTAAGGTGATAGAAAGAAGCTCATTCTTTCCTCTCCACATTCAAAGCCCTTGGTTGGATTCAGCTGTACCACACCCTCATGCCAGATGCAGTTGTTTATTCCTAGCTTTTTTAAAGGAACCACATTAGGGAAGACACACCCCGTGGGGCCCCTTGAAAGAATCTGTAAAAATGAAGGCACTCCTTTGCAAGTAAAATATCCTTGAACGCAACAATATTTGGATAATTATAGTCTCTAAGGAGTGTAATCCGTAAATGGCTGAGATAATTATAGCATCCCAGGACTATGGCACTTCTCTTTTAAGAGCGTAATCCTGGGGGCAGAGGGAAGTGGGGACCCCAGGATGCTTCACTTGCTGAGTCCTCCTCAGGCCACACCCTGTGGTGGGTTATTCTCCTGTAGAGCAAACACAGGGAGCCTGGAGATGGTTTTTCTCATGTACAGCGCATCACCAAGGTACAGCATAGAATTCAGCATGAAGCAGTGCATATTGATGAAAACAGTTATACCTGACCAAGAAAAGAGAGCCTGTATGTTCACAAGAAGGTGAACAATAATTCTTTGGACCCACACTTCTGATAAGTTTTTAGAACCATGATGGTGCCTCCTGGCAGAGGGTTTGGAAAAGAGAGAGTTCACACTTATGAGTATCACTTTTCTTTCTCTCTTCTAATAGACGGTGGTTGGTTAGGCTAAATATGTATAGTATGCTAGCCATGGCCACACCTGATCTCTCTCCTAAGTGTGGGTGTTTTCAAAGAAGTATGTTTTTGGCCATAGGTGAGTATCTAACTTTGGCCAATGGGATTTCTATAATCTGTGAGTTCACAAGACAAAAATGAGAGACAGCAGATGAATATGTAGCCAATCATTATTGTGAAAACACAAAAAAGTGAGCCTTTGACTGAAGAATGTCAGAAGTATTCTGCACACCAGAAAGTAGCAGTATATACACCAGGAAAAAAATGACCTCATTCTTTTGTTTCTGAGTTCCTCTTTCTCAATTGCATTGTACTGATTTTCTCTTGATTGAAAGTGGCCATCTGAGCAGATTACATATTGTTTCTTATGAAGTAGACTATGATCTCATCAAGGATCAATGCTGGGCATGATAAGACACAGGCCAATACTCTCAAGCCTGCTGGTTACCCACCATCCTTAGGGATTATCCCTATGGTTTATGGGAACACATTCCATTTCCCTTTTACAACCTGCTGCTCTTTGGTTCCCACAATTAGGAAAGGTTGCTATGAGTCACTTAGCTTATGGGTTCTTTCTCTTTGAGTCTTGGCAATAATCTCTTCTTTAGTTTGCCTAGCTTTTGTGGGGTTTTGGATGATTTTTATAGATAAGAATAATAACATGCTTTACTGACCTCTGTTTCCTAAACTGGTAATGGAGGGGCCAGCACAAACTTATCTCTAGGAGTACTTTGAATCTTACTTTTGTTATTGTTTTTTTTTTCTTTGAGTTAAAGTCCTTTGAAACATTGATCCATTCATTCAGTACCATTGGTTTCATCCTACTTTGCAGACATATATTGGACACAGAGAAAATTAAAAAAAATTAATTTTTTGTCTTTCCAGGGTGTTTTATACATGTGAGGATTCTTAGTAAAGCAGTGCTTTGTGTTTTGTGGTACAGATGTACATCTACTGTCCCAGACCAGAGACTTTATAGCCACATCAGTATCCGCTTCAATGCCACAGATACTTTCCCCAGTGACACCCTTGGTTGACCATTATTCTTCAATGATTCAGACACGAGTCACTGCAGTCTTGCTTTGTCTGATTCATTTTATCACTGTTTTCTCTTTGAACCATGTAGGTATCAAACTGGGAATCCTTACTAAGACCTATGAATTGTCACAGTGCCCGGGAAGGTTTCTTTGAGATTATACAGAGGTTGCAGGAGCAGTACACAAGGCTATGGAGAAGCACTACAAGTCTCAGCACAACCCTGTGGGAAGGCATTCTGACACCAGCAGACAAAGACAGCTCAGTCATGAGAAGCACTTTACAAAGGAGATGGGCTTGCTCATCACCAAATCAAGCTTCCCATTCGATCCCGGAAAATGTAAAGAAGCCAGAGAGAATACAAAACCATCTTCTGTTTTTCAGTGTAGAAAAAAACATTTAACATGAGAGTTAGCTTCTGGAAGATGTCGATGTCTTTATTTGATACATTTAATTCTTGTCAACGCCTACCTCAAAATGTCCTAAAACTTTAAGAAGAAAGTCAAACATCCCCACACAGGAGATGAAGCACACTAAAATTTGCCTTTGCCTCTTCAACTTCAGTTTCCACTCTTGTCCTTTCCTGTTTTAGGTTCTAGTTCCCTTAAGCTCTGCAGGCTTTCTCATACCCACTGAGTTTCCTCATGTCTCTGCCATCTCCCCTCAAGTTCTTTAGCTAAGTGATTCCTATTCAGACATGACAACTTCACATGTTACCTCCTCCATGAAGCATCCTCTGAACTTGAAGCTCCTGCCACCCCTGAATCTCCTGTCACCTCTGTATCTCCTGTCACCCCTGTATCTTCTACCTCCCCTGCATTTCCTACCACCGCTGCATCTCCTATCTTCCCTGCATCTCCTGCTTTCTACCACTTGGCTTTTTGCACATGACAGTCTGTTTCTGTGTCTGAACTTGCTTTAGACCCAGGACATTTTGAAGAAATTGATGTCTCCTGTCTGTGTTCACAAAACCGTGGAGGGTTGTGCTTTGAATCTGAAATGTATCCCACAGGCTCATGTATTTGCACATATGAAGGTAGTGTTTTGGAAGATTATGGAACCTTTAGAAGGTGGAAGCTTGCTGGAGGAATGAGCCATTGTGTCCTGGGCCTTGAAGTTTGATAGCCTGGACCTACTTCCCGTCTATTCAGCACTTATTTGTAGGTGAAGTAATGAAAGTTATTTAACTTTCTTAACCTTTTCTTCCTCACCTGTCAAACAAGGATAGCAACACCTCCTGCAGGCTTTCTGAGGAGTACGTAAATCATCTAGCTGTTGTTCTTATAAATGGAAGTACACTGACATGAGGCTTGGATTGTGCCTGCAGCTGAGATTCATGGAGGAACAAAAAGATAGATGTACTCAACCAGGGCCAGGCTTTCAAGCCCAGTCTATGGAGTGGTCTAGAGCTGGGTGCAGCTTGTTCCCACAAAGGCTTTTGGTGACAAGTGGATGTGGATGATCTTGACTCAATAATTTTTGAGATAACCACCAAAGCGGACATTTGACAGGTACACTACTAAGCCATGGAAACCATTTAATATGGTAGAGTTAAGTTGAGCATACTAACTTTTTTCCTCTTGCTGGAGCTACGGCTGTTATGAAAGGATCAACCTGGCAACTGCTACCTCAACTACTCCACCTGGCCTAGCTGTCATTTGCAAGCTGAAGTAATTATTTGTATTAAAAGGACTGAGATATTTGGTATGCTCAGCCTCAGTTAACTAGATCCTGACCATTTTGAGTATAAAACAAACAACAACAACAACAACAAAAGTATTGGATTTTTCTTCCAAAGGAAGAGGTGCATCTTAGAACAAACAAACTAAGATCAGGTTTTAGGAAAATAAACAAAGAAACTAATCAGACAACCTCCCTCCCCCCAGTGAAGAAGAAAACAAAGTACAGAGTGAACCACTCATGGATGACTTCCAGAACTTGGTCAGATTTAGTGAGAGTTCACCTCAGACTTCTTTGTTGAGTATTGACTGAAAGTTTAGACTGCGAAGCTAAGGAAATGTGGACTGAGGTCTGTTGCTTCTGTTCGTTATGGTTGAGACACTGGGCATATCATTCTAATCAACTAAGCTTCAGTCAACTCACTTGTACATTGGAGATAGCAGAAACCAGAGGCAGATAAAAAGATAACATAGTAACAAGGTCCTACAGAGAACCAGGAATTTTTTGCTAAGCCTAAGTGAGGGAGAATACATGGAAAGTCTTACATGTTTTCTCTATATTTGGTATATTCACATCTAATTTTTATCATTGGGCTACATTCAAAATCTTTGTATCTGGTGTGTCAAATTTTCTACAGTTCAAGTGAGTTTAGACTTCTTGGTACAGCTTACTTACTATTAAACTTTGTGAATTATAATTACACAGTAGTAATACAATTATCTTATCATTCTTGAAGTCAGAAGTCTGAAATGGATTCCACCAGGCTAACCCACAGCATTGTCTCTGATATGTCTCTTCTGGGAGCTCCAGGAGGCATTTTCCTTGCCCTTTTCAGGTGCTAGAGGCTGCCTATCTGACTTGATTTGTGACTCCCATCTTCCACCGTCAAATGCAGCCCACTTCTATGACTCTGGACAGTTTCCTGGCTCAGGGTCAGTGGATTGGTGAGTGCCATTCTCTCTGTAATATAATCAGAAGAATCCCCATGACAGTATTAGAGTCTGGAACTCTCCACATTGCTCTGCTGGTGGTGAGGGCGGTACCTTGCTATCACCCACTTCTCAAAAGTGTAACGCAGGTGCAGGCAAAAGTGGCTGATGGTGGGGTCAACTTTCCTTTTGAGACAGCTCTGGTTTGGTATAAGGACATTTAAATCTTTCAACTGAATGTTCCGAACAGTAGAATGAAGGAATTCACTGAGACAGTGGAAGCTGTTTATCAGCATGTGTGAAGGCCTGTGTGTGGCAGCCCACAAACACAGATATGTGCACCTAAGAAGCAATTAAGAGATCACATTTTGGTTTTGGACTCTGAAGTCATCGACTATTGCATATCTATTTCATGGCCAATTCTGGGTACCAAAGGGCTTCTGATCACTTTTTCCCACATATACCAACAAATCAAACTTAATTTGATCGCTGTTTCCTGAGAAATAGGAAATGCAGCAGAGGTAGACAGTTTTGCTTGGGAGAAACTGAACCCAATTTGACTTAAGCAATGAAGAAAAACTTTCAACCTCAGAAAATGGCCAGAGGGGGCCCATATTTTCAAAGTGAATGAATAATCACAGGCCCAGATCTGTTTCTTCATGATTTTCCTTCTGTTCTGTGGTCAGGTAACAGCTCAGTTCTCAGGATAACAGAAGTGTAGCAACTTAGTGTTTCAATAGCCCCCAAGTGTGTGCCTTCAGAGTCAGTCTCAGCGGTCCATCACATGTCCTGTAAATCACCGGCACACCCTTGGAACAATAATGACCGCCAGGAGGGGGCTTTAGGCCAACACAGCTGAAACTATGGGATCAGCTTTAAGGGTAAAGACACAAGCAAGGCAAGAGCACAAACGAAGCTTTTACGGTGTGAGTGGGCGCTGTGTGGTAACACAATGTGAGGTTCACTAGCGCCAGGAAGCAGAAGGAGCAGAGCTGGCAAGATGGCTCAGAAGGCAAAGATAACGTCCATCTTTAAGAAAAAATGATTTGTTTTCTTTTATGTATGTGCTGGTGTGAATGAAAATGGCCCCCAAAGGCTTGCATAGTTGAATGTTTTGGTTCTCAGTTGGTAGAACTGTTTTGGGAAGGATTAGTGGCTAAGGCCTTGTTGGAGGTGTGTTACTGGGGTGGGGTTCCAGGCTGTTTTTTTCTCTGCCTTCAGCTTGTAGCTGAGATGTGAGCTCTCAGCTACTGCTCCAGTGTCACGCCTGTCTGCCTGCTCCCTACCACAATGCTCCCAGACTCACCCTTTGAAACTGTAAGCAAGCCCTCAACAAAATACTTTCTTTTATAAATTGGTCTCTTGATGTCTCTTCATAGCAAGAAAAAAAAAGTAACTAAGACAGTGTGTATGAGTGCTCTGCTTCTATATGTCTGTGTATGACATAGATGCCTAGTTCTCACGGAGGTTAGGAGAGAGCATTGAATCCTGGCACTAGAAGTTATAAGCAGTCATGTGTGTGCTGGGAATCAAATGTAGATCCTCCTCAAGAACATCAAGTGCTCGGAATCACAGAGGCATTTCTCTGACTTCAAAAGTACTTTCTTGCTAAGCCTGAGGACCTGAGTTGGATGTCTGCTATCTAGAAACTGAAAGGAGAGAACTGACTATAGAGAGTTGTTCTCTGACCTTCACATATGACCATAAATGAACGTACACACACACACACACCACACATCACACGCACACACACGCACACACACACACACACACCACACACCACACACACCACACACACCACACACACCACACACACCACACACACCACACACACCACCCCCCCACACACACCACACACCACACACACACACACCACACACACACACCACACACACCACACACACCACACACACACACACACAAAGTAAATACAATTTAAAAATTAAAAACTTGAAGGCATAATTTTGGAGATCAGGTTGAATATGTTCAGTTTAGTTTCTTTAACTGAATCTTCAAAACAAAAATCATCACAGGCTTCCCTAACACCCAAATAATTGTGAAGTAGATAATCATAAACTTCACAGCACTGTGCCATCTGAATAAGAGTTATTATTATGCTCTTTTGTGGAGGGATTGCGTAGAAAAACTTGGCTTCCCCACAACACCTCGTGGGTTTAGGGGGAGAATGAGACCTTCTGTACCATATTCCAGCAGACAGATCAGCAGTCCATGGTTGAATTATAAAATATTCACAAGTGTGGGACCTGCTTCATAGTAAGTACGCATCTCTAAAGTGCACATTCTTCCACTAAGCTCTCCCTCAGCCCTTCCTTTCCATTTACAAAATAATGCTACCAGTTTATAAACAACTTTCATACCAACGGCTTGACCTCTCGGGTGTCAAGTGACAAGAAAGGTGTACTAATGGACGTGTTAAGAGGCCCACATCAGCAGACTTCCCTGCCTCAGCTAGTTCTGGGTTATCAGTGGAATCTTTTAAGAAGGACTTTCCAAACAAATGTAACAACTGCAATGATCGGTATAAAGGAAGAAAATGTAAAGCTCCAAATGTTTCAAACGGGGCTTATGAAGGCAGGCACATCACAGATCAATTTCTGCCCTCCAGAACTTTTCCTGTTTTCTTTGTAAGCATGCCTTTCCCATTCAGCCACACATTCCAATAAAAAAATTATATGACTGTTGTCGATGTTACTCATAATTACTTTTGTTATGTGTGATAGTGAACAAGCCAAGCCGAGCAGCCTCTTTTGATCATAGTCTTAACTGAGCTTCTGGTTAATTTGATTCATTGGCTTTATGTGTGTGTGCCTGTGTGTGTGTGTGCCTGTGTGGTTTTTATTTTTAAAAATCTTCATTCTAGGGATTCAAAGAGAAGGATGAAATATTAAAATGTGAGTTAGCTAAACCAATTTTTAGAAAACTGAAAACAGGATAAGAATTTGAGCCCAACCTGGTGCCAGAGGAAGTCACATCCCAGATCATATAGGAGCAACGTGAGGATGGACGGGAAGGGCGTTCAGCACAGGCAGCGTACTGTCTCCTATAAGCGAACTGCAGTAGTTAAGAACTTAGAGGGACCAGGAAGCCATGAGGATAAGCACGAGGCATGGAACTAAAACCAAAAAGGCAGCCCTTATTGAATTGAGCTGGGGACACAGGGATGCCAGAATCTTAAGGAGTCCATCCTCTTGAATGACATTAAATATTTATTTTTTAGAGAAATTCAGGGCTCTTAATGCACAGAGGGCAGAGAAGTCAAAACTGAGCCACAAGGAAAACCGTTCACAATGGAAGACTGGGCCCTTGGGGTGCTTCCCCCCTCTTCCCTCTGAAAAATCTGTACCCATGCCTGTTCTCCCTAGGTAGGAGACTGCAGCTGAACTTTCCTAGAGAAAATATTTCCACAGACGACCGAGAGTCCTTCAACAAACACCTGGCCCGCTAATTTATTTTGTTATGGCAAAAACAAATTCTGCTTACTCACACAATTTCTAATCAGCCTGAGTAAAATTATACAGAAAAGTCCTAATACATGCAAATCATGCAGATGTGGGCAGGTTTGGTAGAACCACTATATGTAAATATCTCTATATATCTTATTATCAATAGTTAGCAACAAATAGACTATTTTGCATCCTATCTGACTTTCATCACTTTTTACTCTGAGGAAAATACCAGGTGTGATATCATTTGACCTTTGGATATTTTATGTGCTATGTCATCATTTTCTAAAAGATATTGGCTCTTTAAAACTATTACCACAAGAGCATTGTCATAACTAAAATAAATTAACAATGGTTTTATAATATTATTTAATATTTAGTGTTTAGATTTTCAACTGTTTTATAACTTTTAGTTTGATTGAAATGAGCTCTGGATTAAGTTCATTTCTTTTATAAAGTCTGTACATGTGTATGTTGTATATGTATATGTGATCTTCTCTCTGTGCATGTGTCCATATTCATGTATGTGAAGGCACACACATACACCATCACATGCTTGTGGAAGTCAGCAGATGACCTCAGGTCTCAGGCCTCATCTTTCACCTTGGGGACAGGGTCTCTTGTCCACTGCTGTTTGTGCCAAGTTATGTGGTGTGCAAGCTTTTGGGAATTCTTCACCCCTGCCTCGGATCTCCGTGCACCAGGGGTGCTGGCATTGTAGATGCATATTACAGCACCTCACTTCACATGGATTCTTTACCCACGAGCCACTTCACCAACTCTAGATTAGGTTCATCTTTTGCAGCTGGTTGATTCATTTTTTTAAATCTTTCTTTTGTATGCTGTGTTGGATAAATCAGGGTTTCCCATGTGAGAAGATGTATGGTTGTATACTCATGGTATACTTCAGCACGTTCCTTTGTTCCATATATTTCCCATAAATATGACCTAAAGGCTAGGACACATTTGAGCTGAAAATTAAAAACAAACAATTTTTGAGTTTGTACTTTGGCAGTTTCATACATGTCATTAAGCATATTCTGATTATTGTAATTCCATCCTCTCTCCTATTACCTGAATACAAGGCTCTTCACCAAATTCACAACTTAAAAAGGTTTCTGTTTGTTTATTTCTGAGACTCATTGAGTTTAACCAGAGTCATCTGTGTGACTATGAACTTGAAAACATCCATTGGATGCCAGGTGGGCTCCTCAGGGATGGAAAACTGATGCCCCGCCCCAGAGTCTCTCAGTAGCCAATAGTGCAGCAGGAAGCAGTAGAGTCACATAAGCCCCTTTTGGTCAGTGGTTAACTATTGATAGGACACAGCTGTTCTGAGACTGTGATGGCCTGGTCGTGGCATGCCCAGAGACAACATTTCATAGCCCTTCTCCCTGCCTTCTCTTACATTCGTCCTGCTCACTTCTGGCTCAGTTCCAGATTGATTTCTATATAACACGGTGTCTTCAGCAATAGGGAATTAACAACTAGATCTGGTGAGCAAACAAAGAGAGTGACAAGAGCCTATTATATGGTTGTTAGGGATTCCCTGACCAACAATTCAGGAAGCATCTCATACTTGGCACTGGAGTTTTTGCTTAATATGGGTTGACATGTTTTGAAATGAAAAAATGTGCAGGTGTTCTTCCATCTGAACACATATAATGTCTTGATTTCTAATGTTAACAGTCATTGATGCTCATTCATCAATGGATTAATGTTCCTAAACTAAGCTATTCTATCGCTCCTCCATTGGCTCTTTGGCATGGTTCTTTAAAGTGAAAACCATCCTCATTAGATTATATGAAAGAAAGATTATAAATGTTTTATTCTTTCTCTCTGCTATTTTCTAAACAATGAATGACTTCTTGCAATGAGTGACGTATTATTCTTAAAGGATGAACAGTAATGTTGGGTTTTGCTTTGTAATTTTTTTTATTTGCCTGTGCACTTAGACATGTTTTCCAATTATTTTTCTTTTCAAATGATGGTTTTTCTCATGTTATATCAATAATATAAAATCATGGGTTCCATTATTACATTTTTATAATATACATAGTATATTCTGGTCATATCCACCCCATGTTACCTTTTCTTACCATCTCAATCTATTGTTTACTATATATTTTTTTTCTTTTTTGTTATTGTAATAACAATATTATTCACTTTGTATCCTACCTGTAGCTCCCTCCCCCCTCTGCACCACCCATACCCCTCCCTCTGTCTCATTCATACCCCTACCCCAGTCCACTGATAGGGACTGGGGTCCCTCCCCTTTCTTCTGATCCCAGTCTATCAGGTCTCATCAGGAGTGGTTGCATTGTCTTCCTCTGTGGCCTGGTGAGGCTACACCCCCTCAGGGGGAGGTGATCAAAGAGCAGGCCAATCAGTTCATGTCAGAGACAGTCCCTGTTCCCATTATTATGGAACCCACTTGGATACCAAACTGCCATGGGCTACATCTGTGCAGGGGTTCTAGGTTATCTCCATGAATGGTCCTTGGTTGGGTTATCAGTATTAGAAAAGACCACTGGGCCAAGTGTTTTTGGTTCTGTTGCTCTCCTTGTGGCATTCCAGTCCCCTCCAGGTCTTTCTATCTCCTCCTTCTTTCATAAGATCCCCTGCACTCTGCCCAAAGTTTGGCTATGAGTCTCAGCATCTGCTTTGATACCCTTCTGGGCAGAGTCTTTCAGAGGCCCTCTGTGGTAGGCTCCTGTCATGTTTTTGTTTTCTCCATCTTCTGATGTCCATTTCGTTCGCCTTTCTGAATGAGGATTGAGCATCTTCTCCAGGGTCCTCTTTCTTGCTTAGCTTCTTTATACAGACTTTAGTATGTTTATCCTATATTATATGTCTAATATCCACTTATAAGTGAGTATATACAGTGTGTGTTTTTCTGCTTCTGTGATACCTCACTCAGGATGATCTTTTCTAGTTCCCACCATTTGCCTGCAAATTTCATGATTTCCTTGTTTTTAATTGCTAAGTAGTATTCCATTGTGTAAATGTACATTTTTTAATCCATTCCTCAACTTTTTACATAATAAATTATTAATTAGAATCATGCTACCTTATTTAAGTAATAGAGGAACTACCAGAAGAAATAGTCCTGAAAATTTAAAAACATCGCGTTTGGAAATTACAATAGTATCAAAGGGGAATAATGAGGGAAAATGTTCAGGTGGAGAGGATAGGAGGCTAGGTCACAGGAGGGTCTAGGAAAGGAAATAGAACTAAAGATGTTTGAAAAGCAATAAGTAAACTTATTATTTTATAAATTTCTTAAACATATTCACAGAGAAGAGTTGAATTGTAGTTACACTATCTAGAGGATAATGCTCTAAAAAAGCCCAGTTCAAGGTGTGAGATATCGCTCTTTGAGTTAATAGTCAAGGGTATCCTAGTAATACCCCCATCCTGAACAATGCAGGCTATCAACATTCCTCGTGGTTGTTTATCAGAACTTGATGGTAAGGCTCTGTTGATGAAAATACTACATGTAATGGTCACAGGGCATGAAAAAATAATCTAGTTAGTACTGACTAGAAATCTTCCTCCTGCTACCTAGCTCTTATATCATTGGGAAGTGTTATGTAATCTTCAGGGGAGGGGAAAAGTCATCAGTAGTCTTAACTGGATGTGAACTCTGTGAATTATAATAATGACCAGTGTGACAAGGTAGATCCATGGGTGCAATCATGGTAAAACAGTTACAGGGGTAACTAACAACTTTCTGGTTGAATTTAAGGCCTGCTCCACAAGACGAAACACTGGCCTGGCTCTATAAACTCTGGCCAAGAATTTATGCTTATGTTGAATCACAAGCCCGAGGAGTGAATATTCTACCACTATTTTGCTAAATGGGCATAGTGTGATAACTTTAAGATCTCACCAAAGGGTTTTTGTGTGTGTGTGTGCAGGGGAAACTCATAACTGGCCAAAGTACAGAGCAAAAGTGCCAGTGGAATACTCAATCCCAAATGTGACATGTATATTCCAACACCTACCCCAAGTCTCAGGGACCATTGAGAAGGGGGCAGAAAGAGCTAGAGGTTGGGAAGACCACAGCCAGACAGTGTCTTCCTGATACGACAGGAACTCACAGCAGCTGTGGTTGCCTGCACAAGACCTGTATTAGATTAAGCCAGTCAGCATTCTAGCATGGAGTGGGGAGGCTTTATTGAGCTTCCATCCTTAACTAGAGAGCTACTTGGTTGGCTGATGAGTTATAGGAAAGAGAGAGTCTGATTTTTTCTTTTTTAAGGGAGAGGCCCTGGTAGGTTGACCATGTTCCAATGGATAGCTACACATCAGCACAAACTGGACTTGGTAGATTATTAAAAGAACAAAGCAATAACAACAAAAAGCCCACCACTGGACAAGAACTTGGAAGATGGCAGGTAGATAGGGGCTGGATCTGAGAGACTTAGAAAGAGAAGTGGAGGATGAATAGGTGATCAGAATAGATTCTATAACATTCTCAAAGAATTAAGAAAAATTATATAAAAAAGAAATGATAGAGCACAGAACTGACATTTTTATTACAAGCAATTATATTTAACAAAAGGAAATCCATAATACCAATTACTCTCTATTGCTGCAAAGTTAGAGAAGCTAGTTAATTTCTTTTAGGTTGGCTCTCTGGCATCTAAGCTGAAGTAGGTAAAGCTGAATACATATAAAAGTCTTAACACATTTCTACAGAACTTAAAATCTTCATTACCTATTAATGTTGCATTTTAGGCTAAAGACATTTAAAAATGATACTTCAAAGGATAATGATATTGTACCCTCAGTAAGTAAACTATATAACATTTTAATGGGCATTTTAAAATAAAATTTTGCAAGTTTTGTGCAAAAGATTCATGATGAATAAAATATCGAAATGTTAAATAAAGATAGGATCACTATTACTTACTTTTAAATTCGTGTCTTAGGTTCTAATATGGTTCAGGACAGCACTGTTTAATCTACAAATATTGAGTGTTCCAGGTACTGGAGGACCAGGATCACATGTGTGTTCATATCTCATCATGCTCAGTGAAGATTAGCTTATCATAAGGGACAGTTTGTTGAAAAATTTAACTTACTGTATAAATGTGAGTTGTTTAAACTAAACTCTATAGTACATTATTACCTACTAAATCATTCATTCTGATCAAAGGTATGTGGGTTTTTTTCTTTCTTCTAACAAAGTCATCAATCCTCTATGTTATTTAATGCTCTTAGCAAAAGGAATAATTTTTCTAGATACCATTTTCTTTGCAGGTGACTAGTGTTTAATGTTATTAACCATCTGTTGCGTTTACCTTCCTCCTCCCAATGGAAGGGCAGTTGGTCCAAATTCCACGGCTGATTTTGTACCCTGTGTTCACAGCTTGGGCTACAGATGGGACTAAATGCGTTTTCTGCCTAGGAGAGAGTTTACCTGTGAAAATGTGAATGAAGGGGCTCCAGGCTTTAGAAAGTGACTGGAAGTTAGGAAGCCAGTGGGTAGTTTCTAGGAGAAATGGGACTGTACTTGTAGGCACCTTCTTGAAGGCATGTTCCTCTCAAGGTTCCCACCCAACCCCCTCCTGCCTTTTGCCAGACAGGGTCCCACTATGTAGCTTTGGGTGTCTTGGAACTTACTATGTAGATAAGGCTGGCCCTAAATTCACTGCAATCCACCTGCTTCTGCCTGCTGAATGCTGGGATCAAAGGCACTCACCACAAGGCCCAGCAAGGTCCACGTTCTAAGGCTTTCTTTGTAGGACTCTGAAATAACCTGCGTAGCACAATCTAAAAGGGAAGGCCAAACACAGGTTTAAGTTTTTCTTCAAACACATTCATCTCTTCTTACAACACAATTAGTCTAGGGTAATGCTCTATTGTCTGTCACCATCACAACTACTTGGCCTGCCTGTTTACTTTGAGTCAAACTCCAGAATTGGCCCCAGTCAGAACTGGAGCTTTTCTGCTACCTAACACTGGTCCAGAGGAAGCTTGTCATAGTTTGCTTGCTAGCTGTCAGATGTTCAGTGAAAATACAGCGTAGGGGAGGAGCATATTTTAGCTTTTTCCACGGCTATGATTCATGGAAAAGAGAAGATCATCTTAGGGAAATAGTTACACATGAAGAAAATAGCCGCATGCATTAAAATGTTTATGGTAGTTTTATCTATAATCATAATTTCAAAAAATTAATTATATTAATGCCCAGCAACAAAACCCAAGATTTCACATTAAAAACACAAATAACTTTAAAAGTCCACAGTCTTTGCAAAATTAAACACATTAAACATTCAATCTCTTTAAAATATCTAGTCTCTTTAAAACTCAAAATCTCTTATAAAAGTTCAAAAACCTCTCAACCATGGGCTCCTGAAAAATTCAAAATTAGGTTAAAAATACTTTTTTACTTCAAGAGGAAAGAACCAGGGCACAATCATAACCAAATCAAAACAAAACTTTTAGGTCTCAAACTCAGGACAATTGGTTAACCAAGGTGCCAACTAACAAATCAAAGCAGATGCGGACCAGCTCTCCCAGAATCACTCAGGACCTGCGGATCCTGCCAATACTTCTAACCCCTTCCCTAAACCTCTTCCTCCCAGGCAGTGGGCTTCTGATTCCCTTCCCCACCAGGTTCTCTTCCCAATATAACTCAGCCATTTTGGTTATGCACCTCCTTGTCCACATGCTCTCTTGGCCTCTTGGTCTCCTGGTGCTAGGCTCTCCCCCCCAACCCCACCCCACCTCCTCTCATACCCTGGTTTGGTCTGCTGTACATGTTCAGTACGGACCCTTCCAGGTGCCTCTGGCTACACTCTCCCTAATACCCTTATATCTACAATAGAAACCTCTCCTCCACCATACCTGGAACTGTCATGTTCTCAAACCTAAGTTTTCCTGCCTACTGCCTATTCTTGAGGGTGGGATCTCTCTCTCCTCTGGTCTTGGGAGTCCCCACCCCCAACTACTAGGATCATGGGTTTAGAAGTTTTAAATGTACACACAAGATAAAAAATATTCCCCCCCCCCAAGCTACTGAATTTTTACCTTCTGTCCCTAGTCTATGGCTATCCCAGCTGATTTCCAACCAAATATAGACTGCTCCATAACTGCCTACAAACTGCCAGCCCTGGGTGCTCCTTGAAGCTTGCATTTCAGCTGGCTTAAAGTGGCCTCCTTACCACTAGCCCCAGGTGGTGCAGTAGAGCCTGGGCAACAAGAGAAACAGATGTAGCCCAGCCCATCCGCTGACCATAACTCTAGCTTTCCTGGGTCCCTGACAGTGATGTCCCAATTTCATCAGGAAGTAGTTACAGAAAAAAATTACTTCACTCCTTATCATAAACAAAAGGCTAGAATGTTAGGTCAAGTTTCTCTTAGTACCAATGGCTCCTCCCAACACTTTTCACCCTATCTCCTACCCTAAACTCTCCCCTCCCAGGGCCTGGGCTCCTGCTTCCATTTCCTGTTCCCGAATAAGTCAGCCATCTTGGCTGTGCAAGTCTCTTAGCCCAGCCTCCTCTCTTCATCAGTGGCCCCTTTCTTATTCCCTCCCTCATCTCCTTTGATGGTCTGACCTAGACTGCCAGCCATGTTCAGCCTGGGCTCTTTGCTTTACCTGTTTTCTCCCTTATATCTACAATAAAAATCTCCATACTTTAGGATTAGTCATGTCCTCCTCCTGTTATTTAATATTTTTCATTCAAATGCCAAAACTCCCAGCAATGTAAATAACACAATTTCCAATGTCTGGGATCCACTCCCAATCTTCTGGACTTCTCCAGAGAGCTCAGGTCATTTCTCCAGCTCTGTCCTCTGTAGCACACATAGCTTGTCTTCAAGGAAATGAAGCTGGCTTCCTTTCACTGCTGCTGCTAATTTTGGTGGTCATCTCATAGTTCTTGGATTTTCAAAATGCTAGGGTCTTCCCTGAAACGGGGCTGCACTTTTACTAATTGCCTCTTGGAAGTTCTCTTCAAATTCTTTGCATGCCCCCTTCAATCCTTAGCCTTTAGCTGCATCTTCACCAATGGTCTCTCCAGGCTCCTCACAGTGGCAAGTGTCAGCTGCTGTCTATGACCCCTTCATGCCTTCAAAACCAGTACCATCTGTGTGATTCTTAACTACCAAGTTTGGCTTCAAGCATGAAATACAATCTTGCCCACCTCTGGAACACAACTTCTGTGTTCTAACTCTTAGGAAACATTTTTCACAAGATTTCACCTCAACAACGCTGTTCGCTTCTTAATTACTGCTAATTTCTCAGCTCCAGCTGACTAGCATCAAGTATTCCAGCAAAGCAAAGGTTTCACTTTCGTAGCTCTGGTATCTTGTTAAGCACAGCTGATTCTTCAGCCCCAACTAACCAGAACTACATATTGTTCATCTAAGAAGCCCAGTAGAGTCTTTGCTTCTCTCTGAAACTTCACAAGCCATGCCTCCATTAACTGCATTGCTCTCAACATTCTTATATTCCAAACTTCCAGAGAATATTTTATCAGGCTATCAACACTCAATAGCTTTTCTTGCACAAAGTTCTTCCACAGTCTTCCCCCAAACAATCTTACTAGGTCTGTCACAGAAATACCTCACTATGGTGGTACCAACTTGTTTCAGGGTTTCTATTGCTGTGATAAAACATGTTCATAAAGCAAGTCAGAAAGTGTCTTAGTCAGGGTTTCTATTTCTGCAACAAAACACCATGACCAAAAAGCAAGGTGGGGAGGAAAGTGTTCATTAAGCTTATACTTCCACATTGCTATTCATCACCAAAGGAAGTCAAGACAGGAACTCAAACAGGGCAGGAGTCTAGAGGCAGGAGCTGATGCAGAGGCCACGGAGGGCTGCTGCTTACTCCACTTGGCTTGCTCAGCCTGCTTTCTTATAGAACCCAGGACCACCAGCCCAGGAATGGCACCACCCACAATGAGCTGGGCCCTTCCCCATTGACCAATAATTGAGAAAATGCCTTACAACTGGAACTCAGGAAGACATTTTCCCAATGAGGCTCTTCCCTCTCTGAAAACTCTAGTTTATGTTAAGTTGACACAAACACATTCAGTATAGGAGAGGAAAGGGTTTATTTGGCTTACACTTCCATATCACTGTTCATTATCAAAGGAAGTCAGGATTGAAACTTAAGTAGGGCAGTAACTTGGAAGCAGGAGCTGATGCAGAGATCGTGGAGGGGTGCTGCTTACTGGCTTGCTCTCATGGCCTGCTCAGCTTGCTTTCTCATAGAATTCAGGACCACCCGCCTAGGAATGGCACTACCCACAATGGGCTGGGTCCTTCCCCATTAGAGGAAGACAATGCATACAGTCCTGATAGGCTAGGGTCAGATAGAAGGAAAGGATGACCTCCCTTATCAGTGGACTAGGGAAGGGGCACAGGGGAGAAGGAGGAGGAAGGGCGGAATTGGGAGGAGAGGAGGGAGGGGGCCACAACCAGGATACAAAGTGAATACATTGTAATAAATAATAAACTAAACATTTTTACAATGAAAAAAGAAAATACCCTATAGGCTTGTCTACAGCTCAGTTTTATGGAGGCATTTTCTAAAGTGAGTTCCTTTCTGTCATGTAGTTTTAGTGTGTATCAAACTGACATAAAACTATCCAGCAAGGCTTTCTTAGTTCTCTGTTTTTCTTGCCCCTCTCTATTTTCCTTCTCTCTTGCTCCCAGCACCACTATACATCCTACTTCAGTCTACTGGCCATGTTCAACATAGTGCTCTCTCTCTCTGATCTGGACTCTCTTAGATGCCTCTGGCTGTAAATCCTTCCCTACAACCACACCTTGGAGCAGTCATGTCCTCACTTTATACAATAATGATCTATTTCAATCTGCTATAAATCTAAATAAGATAGTTTTGGTTGTGAGCTGGTAAGTTATATATATATGAATATATATCATATTATATGTATTATACGTTATAATTGGGTTAGAAAAATTAAGCAGTACTTAGAGAAAATTGAAACAAGGGATTCAGATTTTCATTGTACTGCATAAATCTATTCATCAACTGAACAAATAATTCTTGAGTACACAATATGTTAAGTACTACACACCTGTGATGTATTCATTAGCATCCACAATGAATAAGGATCCTAGATTCTTAGTGTTTATTGCATAATCAGTGGACTAAACAAGTAAATAGAAGTAAATAATTACCAACTGTTGAAGAATATGAAGAAAATGCCAGTCTCATAACTAAGGATGATTTTGGGGATCTACTTTCGATTTGAGTATTCAAAATCAGTCTTCCTGACATGTTCAGTTTACTATAACACCTGAAGGAGGGATGAGGTTGGATGTGCTGGAAGTCACTGTAAGTCACTTCAGATGGAGGAGGAGTCTGGAAGGAGCCTAAGCAGTAAAGCAAAGGGCCAAAAGGCTGGAGCTCAGCAGGTAAATAAGGTAATGAGGTAGCTGTGGTTGAGGCATATGTCATGTGAGAGTACAGGGTTTAATTGTAAGTGTATTGGAAGTTACTGAAAATCCTTTTGGATGTTTGAAGAATATAAGATTCTAAGATTATAAGAGTGAAAATAAAGAGGTTATTGTACATTTCAAGCAATGTATGGTGGGCTTCTAGACTAGGGTATCAGCAATGAGGGGTAGGAAGGGAGAAATAGCTGGCAACTATTGTAATAACATAATTATCAGAATTTGCATATGGGATTTGTGCTGACAAAATATCTGAGACAAACAATGTAAAGGGAGAACACTCATGGGTTTAGTTCATAGTTGCTTGGCGCTGATGGCTTTGAGCCCATGGCAAGGCAGAGCATTATGTTGGGAAATACATGGCAGGGCAAACAAATCATGGCATGATCATTCAAGAAGAGGAAGAGGATAGAAGAGGAGGAGGAGGAGGAAAAAGAAGACTAAGAAGAAAAACAACAATAAGAACAAGAAGAACAACAACAAGAAGAACAAGAATAAGAACAAGAGAAGAAGCAGAAGAAGGAGGAGAAGAGCTGGGTAGAGAAAGAGGAAGAGAGAGAGAGAGAGAGAGAGAGAGAGAGAGAGAGAGAGAGAGAGAGAGAGAGAGAGAAAGAAGGAGAAGAAGAAGAAAAAGAAGAAGACTAAGAAGAAGACCAAGAAAAAGACTAAGAAGATCTGAAGGGCTCCAAGAGCAAAAATCTCCTTCAATGGCATACCCATGATGACCTGACCTCCCTCTAGTAGACAGCACTTCCTAAATGTTTCACTACTTAAAAACAGTGCCACTGGATTGTGGCCACATTCTTAACACATGGCTTTTTGGAAATATTTAGGAACCAAACCATAATATGATTGCATGTGGGAAGAATAAAAACATCAGTCAGGTAGTAACTTTTACAGCAAGCCCTCCTTCTGAATCTCTGTGAGGTCACTTATTAAAAGCTACCATTTGGTTCACATCTTGTCCATTCCAGCTCAGCAGGAGAGTTAGGGAAGTCTGATCTTGAGGGTTAGGCTCTTACATTTGGGAAGCCTTTATTTTATTTTATTTTATTTTATTTTATTTTATTTTATTTTAACTGTAACATAAATTTACTGATACAAGTTTGTAAAGTATAACACTGATTTTTCTTTTTCTTTCTTTTTATTTTTATTATTAATTACATTTTATTAACTCTGTATCCCAACTATATCCTGCTCCCTCATTCCCTCCCAATCCCGCCCTCTCTCCCTCATCTACTCCCTACCCCTTTCAAATATTTATAATAGTTTAAACCTTTGAACTTTTTTCTGGAGCTCTTAATATATCTTTTATTTGTGAAATTATAATATCATTACATCATTTCCTCCTTCCCTTTCTTTCTTCCAAAGGCTCTTTGCTGTCTTTTGAATTCATGGACTCTCTCCCTATTAATTGTTGTTACATGCATATATGTTCACATATGTATTCCTACATATAACATTCTCAGTTTGTACAAAATTACTTGTATGAGTGTTTTTAGTGACAACAATTTGGTACTTGATAACCAGTTGGTGTGCTCTTCCCCAGGTAAGACTGTTTCTCCCATTCTCAGCTTTCCTTAGCTACTTGTAGTGTTGTTTTTGTTTTTGATTTTGTGTAGGGTTGAGGTCTTTCTTTCTCCCATCCACTTTGGCATATCTACTGTTGTTCTCCTTGTTCAGCTCATGTTTAGGTGATCATTTTGGTGAGGGTTTATGGTCATAGCTTCTGACATTCCCAGGGGACACACTCTTAGAGCAAACTCCTTCAATTCTCTGGTTCTTAGAACCCTTCCACACCTTCTTCAATGTTCACTGAGAATTAGATATGAGGATATTTTGTAGATGTATCCATTATGATTGGGCTCTACAACCCGGAATTTTGTTTGGTTGTGGGTTTCTGTAATCGCCTTTATTGTAAAGAGAAATTTTCTTGATGAGGATGAGGACTACACTTATCTATGGGCATAAGAACAAATATTTACAATATACTTAGGGATTATGCTGGTTTAGTAAAGTGGTGGATTTAAGTTCTCCAAGATCCACAACTTCACTAACACTGGCTAGTTAGCTAAGTTTCTAGTACCAAGCTGGTTTTCCTCTTGTTGAACAGGTCTTAACTCCATTTAGAGAACTGTTGGTTACTGCCAAGATGTGAATACTACAAATGTACTCTTAGGATTATCTTGCAATGTTGATCATTGTTGTGGTTCTTAGGCATCATAGCTGGGTAGAAGAAGCTTTCAAGGCATGACATCATCTGGTACCATGAAGGCTAGTCCTTAGGGAGGAGCACTCACATTGACCTCCAGCCTGGAGCCCTCTGGGACCTGTTTAAAAACTGCACAATGTCTTCAGCAATAGAGATTTACCTTCCACCCCTGGGGACAACCAATGACAAGAGAAAGCCTGTAATGTTTTTGGAGTCTTTTCTATGACCCTGAACAACAACTCAAAATAGGGTTGAGAAGCTTTTGTTTTTAATACAATACCCTCA
The DNA here is from genome assembly GCA_028658305.1 of Pachyuromys duprasi. Lineage (NCBI taxonomy): Eukaryota > Metazoa > Chordata > Mammalia > Rodentia > Muridae > Pachyuromys > Pachyuromys duprasi. The sequence continues at coordinate 3,077,946 of CM053760.1, forward strand.
AAATAGCCATTAGCAGGAAGGGGTGTATAGAACATTCTAGGAATTGGGCTGATAATCACTTTCATGTGCATTCTATTGATAAGACATCAACGACATACCAAAGGAGCTTCATGGAATAGAACCTGTAGCATTTTGGCATTTTTAGGAAGAAAACTAAATATTATGTGGGGCATTATCCATGCCCCAAACCACTACCTGGACTTAATTGCCTGGATAGTATCATTATTAATTACATACCAAACTGGGGAAGACTCCAGAAGAATTAGTGTGTGGGAGACATTGCTATGGTAGGAATTATTCTTCCGAATTCACATGTTGAAATGCTATCCTCAAAGTTGGTGGTATTAAGAACCTGGGCTTTGAAATGTAGTAAGCTCATGAAAGTGGATATCTCAAGGGTGGAATTATTACTCTTATAAAAGAATGTTCATGGAGTCTTTTTTCCCCTTCTTTTTGCCATGTTAGAGTATGGTAAGAAGAATCAACTATTAATCAGGGAATAAGCCATCACCAGATGTTGTACCTATCAGTGCCTTGGTTGTGGATTGTCTAATCTCTAGAACTGTGAGGAGAAAAAATATTTTATAAGCTATTCAGTATTTTGTGAAAGAAGTCCACATAGACTGAGACACAAATTAAATAACTTACTTCAGACTTCTAATCGTGAAATGCATGGTAGTGTCACAGATGAAGATGTCAGGTGGCAGTTTGATATTCAGATACTGAGTTCAGTATTGTTTGTCGAAACAAGTTTTACTATGTAGCCTTGCCTGGCCTAGGACTTTCTGTGTAGACCAGGCTGGCCTCCAGTTTATAGAGATCTACTTGCCTCTCCCTCATGGGTACTGGGAACACCATCCTTGGCCTGAGTTCAACTTTTTTTCCCCCTGTCTTTCTCTGTATAGCCTTGTCTGTCCTGGAACTCATTCTGAAGATCAGGCTGGCCTCAACTTCAGAGATCTGACTGCTTCTGCCTACTGAGTACTGAAGTTAAAGGCATCTGTCACTACCACCTAGCTCACGCTTTTTGAACTACTATAGAAACCATTAAGAGGTGATGAATCCAGCAGAAGACAGCATTTTCCAGCACTCATCCCCACTTCCACCTCCCCCATTTTTTCCACTTCCTCTTCCACAGTATTTCCCAAGCCATGGGTGTGTATGGGTAAAGTATGGATATCCTGCTTAGGGATCAGCACTAAACTGTTAGACATTTTGGCATTTTGATCTGTTATGAGTCTCTCCGCTAACTGCTTGCTGGAAAAAATTTTTAAAGGCCTGAGCAATGTTGAGAACAGCATTAATCTATGGTACAAACAAATATTTAGAAGGCAGTTTGACAACACATCCATGTAGGGAAACAGCAGTAGTAAGTCCCTCCTAAGACCCACAAACTCTCCAGTTATGCGTTTGGGCCTGATTTTAGTTTCAGGTACTAACTTCCTCTTGTAAAACAAGCCTCAAATCTAATCAGAAAATGGTAACTCCCTTAATAGCTGTACTGTAATTACACTAGTGGGCTCATCTTACCTATCATGCCATTATTATAGCACGCAAGGTTTATTGCTGAGTAAGACAGTAGTTGTTGGTAACTGTTCTCTCACAGTGGCCTGTATAGCACCTTCTGGTACTATGAAAGATAGCGGGCAGGGAGGATGCTTCTAGTATAGTTTTACCTCACTTTCTCTTACATTCTATAACCCAAAGTGTATGGCATTTTCAGCAATAATATCTTACCATTTAGTTCTGGGGGGCAACCAAGAGCAATGGTGATGGTCTATATTGTTTGGAGGGCCTTTAGGACCTCTGGCCATCAGCTCATTACGAAGTATTTTACACGCAGGACCAGGATTTCCATTTAATAATCCATGGCTCCAGGGAGCAGCATTATCTACTGATGCATAATACTTTTGTTCAAACTTCATTTTTTTAAAAACTGTATTTTTTT
>CM053760.1:3089604-3131299 GCA_028658305.1 Pachyuromys duprasi
AAGAAGATCAGGGAGGTCTAGTGGTTTGATAGTGTGTGTTGTTGCCTCAGTTGACCTCTGTTGTGGGATCTGTGTGCCTGGCTTCTTGCTCTGTGCTAGAGGCTGTGAGCACCACAGGCTGGTCTCCCCCTCTGGTCTGGAGGTTTGGCTCTTCACTCTTTGCCAGAGGCTTTGTGTCCCCCTTTGATATGACCGCTGGGGGCGCTGCTCTGGTCAGGAGGCTCTGTGCTCTGCCCTGAGCTTGCTGCTAAAGGCTCTCTTCTGGACTGGAGCCTTGGTGCCTCCTTCTGCGTCAGGGGCTGTGTACCACGGTCTGAGATGGTATTTGGGGCACCTCGGTCTGGACCTGATACTATGGGTCCCAATCCGGGGTGGTGGCTGGGTGTGCCTAGGGGTGTGGGTCTGACCGGTGTAGCCTGCAGTATCTGGGTGAAACTCAGTCCGTCCGGGGTACCGTGTGCCCCAGCCCAAGATGGCGGCTTAGGCGCCCAGCCCGGCTGTGTGCAGCCTGTCTCCCTCCGGAGTTTTTCCTGGGAATAGCTGGGTGTCCCTTGGACTTTTCCACTTGATTTCCCCACCATGGGAATTTTGCTCAACTGGCAGTTGCAAATGCTGGTGTTTTAGGTCCGAGATCTCAGTCTCCTGGTCACTGTGCCTACACTACTATTCTGCTCTTCCTCCTGGGGCAATCTTGGATCCCTCGATTTCCTTGTTTTTAATAGCTGAGTAGTATTCCATTGTATAAATGTGCCTCAATTTCTGTATCCATTCATTGGTTGAAGGACATCTAGGTTGTTTTCAGATTCTGGCTATTATGAATAAAGCTGCTATGAGCATATTTGGGCAAATGTCCTTGTTGTATGGTGGGGCATCTTTTAGGTATATGCCCAGGAGTGGTAATTCTGGATCTTGAGGTAGTGTTATTCCCAATTTTTTAAGAAAGTGCCAGATTGATTTCCAAAGTGATTGTATAAGGTTACATTCCCACCAGCAATGGAGGAGGGTTTCCCTTTCTCCACTTCCTCATCAGCATGTGTTGTCACTTGAGTTTTTGAGCATAGTCATTCTGACAGGTATAAGATAGAATCTCACAGTCCTTTTGATTTGTATTTCCCCGATGACTAAGAACCTTGAGCATTTCTTTAAATGATTCTTCACCATTCAAGATTTCTCTGTTGAGAATTCTCTGTTTAGCTCTGTATCCCATTTTTAATTGGATTATTATATTTGTTGGTTACATTTCTTGAGTTCTTTATATATTCTGGGTATTAGCCCTTCGTCAGATGTAGAATTGGTGAAGATATTTTCCCAATCTGTAGACTGCCATTTTGTTCTTTTCAAAGTGGCCTTTGCTTTACAGTAGCTTTTTAATTCCAAGAGATCCCATTTATTAACTGTAGATCTTAGAGCTTGAGCCATTGGTGTTCTGTTCAGGAAGTTGTCTCCTGTGTCAATGAGTTCAAGGCTCTTACCCATTTTCTACTCTAGCAGATTGAGTGTGTCTAGTTTTATGTTGAGGTCTTCGATCCACTTGGACTTTAGTTTTGTTCAGGGTGATAAATAGAGATCTATTTGCATTTTTCTACATGTAGACATCTAGTTAGACCAACACCATTTGTTGAAGATGCAGTCTTTTCTCCACTGTATGGTTATGGCCCCTTTGTCAAATATCAGGTGTCCATAAGTATGTGGGTTTATTTCTGTGTCTTCAATTTTATTCCATTGATCAGCTAGCCTATTTCTATGCCAGCACCAGGCAGTTTTTATTACTATTGCTCTGTAGTAATGCCTGAGGTCAAGTATGGAGATTCCTCCAGAAGTTTTATTATTGTATAGGATTGTTTTTGCTATTCTGGGTTTTTTGTTTTTTCCTTGTGAGGTTTAGAATTGTTCTTTCAAGTTCTATGAAAATTTGTGTTGATATTTTGATGAGGATTGCATTGAATTTGTAGATTGCCTTTGGGAGGATGGCCATTTTTTACTATGTTAACTCTACTGATCCATTAGCGTAGGAGATCTTTTCATCTTCTGGTAGCTTCTTCAATTTCCTTCTTTAGAGACTTGAAATTCTTGTCATACAGGTCTTTGGCTTCCTTGGTTGGAGTTACCCTTAGCTACTGAATATTATTTGTGATTATTGTGAAGGGTGTGGTTTCCCTAATTTCTTTCTCAGCCTGGTTGTCATTTGTATACAGGAGGGCTAGTGATTATTTTGAAGTAATCTTGTGTCCAGCCACTTTGCTGAAGGAATTTATCAGCTGTAAAAGTTCTCTGGTGGAATTTTTGCTGTTGCTTATGTATACTATCATATCATCTGCACATACTGATATTTTAACTTATCCCTTTCTGATTTGCATTCCTTTGATCTTCTTTAGTTGTCTTATTGCTCTAGCTAGAACTTTCTAGTACTATATTGAAGAAATATGGAGAGAGTGAGCAACCTTGTCTTATCCTTGATTTTAGTGGGTTTGCTTTGAGTTTCTTTCCCTTTAGTTTGATGTTGGCTATTGGCTTGCTGTATATAGCCTTTATTATGTTTAGGTATGGGTCTTGTATCACTCATCTTTCCAGGACTTTAATCATAAAGGGTATTGGGTTTTGTCAATGGCTTTTTTTTGCATCTAATGAGATGATCATGTGGTAATTTTTCTTTAGTTGTTTATGTGGTGGATGATGTTGATGGGTTTTTGTATGCTGAACCATCCCTGAATCCCTGGGATGAAGCTGACTTGACCATGGTGAGTGATGTGTTTGATGTGTTTGTTGATTTCAGCTGAGTTTAATTATTTCCTGCTGTTTACTCCATGTGAGTGTGTTTGCTTCTTTTTTCCTAAAGCTTAAATGTGATCTGTTATGTTGCTAATAGGGGGATTGTTCTATTAGTAGCTTCCCTATGCTTAATTTGGCCATAATTTGCAGAACTTTATTGAAAGCATAAGTGAAACTAGATACTTTGGTTTTTATATTTTTTCTTAATTTTTTAAAATGAGAATATCTGTATATAAAATGCATTTGCACTACAGCCCAGAGGTTGTCATACAGCGGTTTGGTTTTTGTTGTTGTTGTTTGCTTTCTTTCTCTTTTTTTGGTAATCCTTTCTAAATAGCTGTAGTTTCCACTTAGATTTCTGTGCCCACCAATGATTACTTAACAGCACTTCAATATTTCTAAATAGCATAGAGATTTTACTAAACTTTTGACATTATTGCTCACTTTAATTTTAATTTTCTTATTGTTTGTGATTCTGTACTTAGGATCATTTCTTGTTTATAAAATTTAATTAAATATACTTACTGGTTAAATTTTTTCATTAAGTACAAAGTAAGTGTTAAAGAAACATATTTTCCTTTCTTTGCTGTTTTCAAAATATGATGGTCCTCTCTCTGACCCTCTGACTGGCCTGTTGATCATAGAGTTTTTGCAGGATTGTGTTCCCATTGGCTATAGTGTCTGTTCTTTGTACATGGACATTAACAACCTATTAAGACTCATTATCTTTTATCCCTACAATACCTTTTAAATAGAATGTTACTTTTATAAAATTTAAAATTAAATCTTTGTTTGCTTACTTTTCAGCTGAATTGTATTTTGAATACTCTATTTTAAGTTTTGTTAGCTCTTTTTATATTTTATTTTATTTTTTATTTTATTTTTTACAGTTTATTCACTTTATATCCAGGATGTAGCCCCCTCCCTCATCTCCTCCCAGTCTCACCCTCCCTCTTCCTTCATCTCCCTCCCCTAGTCCACTGAAAGCGGGAATCCTCCTCCCCTACTATCTGACCCTAGCCTATGAAGTCTCATCAGGACTGCCTGGATCCTCTTCCTCTGTGGGCTGGCACCAGGGGGAAATGATCAAAGAGTAGGCAACCAAGTTCATGTCAGAGACAGCCCTTGTTCCCCTTACTAGGGAACCCACTTGGAGACTGAGTTGCCATGGGCTACATCTCAGCAGCGGGGTCTAGGTCCTCTCCAGGAGTGGTCATTGGTTGGAGCATCAGTCTCTGCTGGCCCCCCTGGGCCTAGATGTTTTTGGCTTTGTTGTTTCCTTGTGGAGCTCCTGTCCCCTCCAGGTCCTTCTACCTCCCCCTTCTTCCATAAGACTCCCTGTGCTCATTTTCAGTTTCTGTTTTTAACTTTCCCCTGTTACTTGGTTTAGGTATGTATCTTGTGAAGTAAGCAGTGGCTTAATTCTAAGGGTGAAAGTATTTTGTGACTACAGACTGATAAAGTTAAAACCATTAAAGGCTAATATAACCACAAACCAATATAAAATGTATAAGGAATATGAGCACAGAATGATGAAGTGGAAGTTTCTGGTTTCTCTGAAGACTAAGTTTTGTCCTGTGACGTTTTGCTGCAAACTGGGTATGTGTTGTTTCGACCAGGTTGGCCTGTGAGAGGGCATGTGATGTTTTGCTGTGAGTTCTCAGGTGCAAGGGGTGTGGCTTTGGCCAGCTGAGAACATCCGTGGGTGGGCTCTGAGGAGAGGAGATATATAGAGGCCCCCACACAGTAAAACATCACGTTTTGGATTAACATCACTGCACTGATCTTCCTGCTTCTACACTTGATTTCACAGAGAGAAATGTTCCAGAGAGCTTCTCCAGGCAATTCAACTGAGTCTTCTGGCTTTCCCTGACTTCATGTTGTTGCTTGGTGTTGGCCTTTGGACTGGACTGCTAATATCCTGACTAGTGAATCTGGTAATCCCCTGAAGATGCATCGACCTAATCAGCAGGAAGTAGATAAAAGAGGTCTACAGTCCTTTCCCTACTAATCTCCTACCTAAGGTTGCAGAGGCGGGAGGGGGATGGGGCGAGGGAAGGCAGGGTTGGCAGGGAGGTGAAGCTGCTTAAGAACCTTAATAAAGTAGGTTGGTAAAAAAATCTAAGCTTTAAAGTAGGTTTGGTGACTAATCTAGGCCTACAGGATGAAATCCAATCTCATTAATATTTGGAAAGTACAAATTAAAATAATAACAAAACTATCTTTTAATAAGAAGATTGATAATTTTTTTTCTCCATGCAAATATGGACAATTTTCAAGTAACAACGTGAAATTCTCAGATGTTGAGTATAAATATAGGCAGACTTTTACATGTCGTGGCTTGTTTTGACAGACAGGAAAGCGTGACTTCAACACTTTTCAAATAATCTTGGAGGAGTGAAATGTGCCCAAGACTGGTCAAAACCCACCCCAAACTAATTGGCTTTGGTGAAGCTGATGAGGCAGGAAGCAGGTATGATGATTGGTTAAGCTGGCTCTGGACCCATCTAGTATGGCCAGAAATCAGGGTTAAGTGAGACTGTGTGGGAGAGGAGAGAAGAGTCAGAGATTAGATCTCCAGAGGACACAGATGGAGATTCTGGGCCGAGAGTGTCATAGATATCTAGTAGATTGCATTTTACTAAATATAAAATGAACAAAAAGAACATATGATTTTAGATACAGAAACCTGTGAATTAATTTTACACTCTTCTTTTCTCAAATAAACAAATCAATTTGGAAAGCTCTCTTGATCTAAAGGGAAGTAAAGCCAGATAAGTGAGCCAGTGTTTGTAGGAAGTCTTGCAGCCCTCAGACTACTGAGGCAATGTGGTGTTGATTACATCTGAAGCCGGTAGAGAAAAATATAAGCACCCATAGCAGGTCTCACAATAAAATCCTAAATTCTCCCAAAGAGAAGTTTATACAAATACTGCCCAGCAACTGAGGGATTTCAGCAGCACTGAGTTGAATGGGCATTTCAGATGGTTCATTCAGCAGGCTCCTCACTCAAACTTGTGTGGCAGATTTTGCAATTTGGCTGAGATGGTCATGTTTTCTTAATAAGTACTCCTGCACAGCAAACATTTACCCATGTGGCATAAAAGACGAAGGGGAATCTGAGAAGCATGTAATTTAACCTCAGAAGAAAGAGAGGAAAGAGGAGAGTTTCTTTTTTAGTTAACAGCCTGAAGATATTTAAGTGCATGTAATTTTATAACTCTTAAGTATATGTTGTGAACTGAGATACAAATAGACTTTAGTAAGAAAAACAAAGCCAAGAAGAATTACAATTTACCTGGAGTCTACATCACAAAACAAGATGGCCTAGTATAATGAGAGATGCCAGCACCCTCAAGAATCTTAACTAGCCATGTGTGCCATCTTGGGAAATACGTGCTTTGGCATTTAAATACATCACATAATAATTACTTGGTTTCATGTATCTCAGCTATTAGGACGCCAGTTCTTTGAGGGAAGGTATGTGCCACTCATTTTTATAATTGCTTTTCTCAGAGCTCTAATTAGTTCTCAAATTGTACCTGATGTTCAGCAGAGGCTGGCTGAAAGAACAAGGCAACAACGTTGCAGAGCATTTATGTGGACCAGTCATAACCTTTCATGTTTCTGTCCCCAAATATTTAAATCCATTGGAAAAATGAAGGAATCCAACTAGGTATAAAATCATCTACACTTAAAAGAACATAGGATTCTTCAACTTATTAAGAGCTTGCTGTATTTACTCCTCAGAAAGGGATTTCACAGGGGCAGAAATTGTGTACATACTCTGTTCCCTCTACACTTTGGGTAATTTCATGCCCCATGTGCCTATGTCCCTCCTGGTCCAGTGTTGGTCCAGTGTAATCATTATCACTGTTTCATCTCAAAGGTGTCTCTAGTAGGAAAATAAATGTTATAGTCCCTCTATTTATATATATAACATCTTTTGCAATCCTGTGTGTCTAAATCTGCCTGCCTTTTTGAATTATGAGAGATTCTACTATACCTAAATGGCACTTTTTCCCACCAGGAAAACCTTGTTTCTTGGACAGGTCAGCATAAACAGCTTTGAGTGTGCGATGTTGAGGTTTATAGCTTTGGGAGACATCAGCCTCAGTTTCCTCGGTATGCTGGGATGCCTTACATGTGACTCCAAAGGAGCAACCCATTTGGGTGCTGATTTTTGAGTCTGAGCCACACTGTATGTTTCACATTTGACCCAATGAAAAGGAAGAAGTGTAATATTTCTTTGAGGCTTTGAACATTAAATTCTCTTACTCTGACTCTACCTACCACTGACGTGTCATAAAAGTAGGAAAGGCAGTGACAACAGTTCAGAGCATTACAGGATTCTCATCCCAGCTGTCAGGTTTTGGAAAAAGTCATCTATAGACCTGTAAGGATGAATATTTGATTCACTGACCAGTTATTCCAATTTATCTTCCTTTACTCCCCACATCTGGTCAGCTAGCCTGCCCCTGTTCTGTTTACTTGACCATTTGTGTGGGTTACCAAAGTAGCTGCTACATCAGGCACTATTTCAGTTCTCAGTTCTCCACCATTCATCATGTCATAAAACTCCGGAGCTATGTGAACTCATGCTTTAGAAAATGTATCATTTGTGTGTGTGTGTGTGCCCGTGCGTGTGCGGTTTTCTTTTGTAGTGCATTCAGGACAACCACAACAGTGAATTATCCAAGCATTATGAGAATATGGAATCAAGAGAGTTCATTTAGCAGTTTAGTTTGAGAGATGCCATCAGATGTTCAAGTACAGGTGCTTAATAGGAGGTTAAAAAAAATGAACCCGGTGCTACAGCTAGAGGATTTTAAGTCACTAATATAGTGCCAGTAGCTGGAGTTTACCAGAATGACATGATAGATAGCATAGAGTTTTAAAATGTAGACTTCCCTATCAGTGGACTTGGAAAGGGGCAGGGAGGAGAGGAGGGAGGGATGGTGGGATTGGGAGGGAATGAGGGAGCGGGATACAGCTGGGATACAAAGTTAATAAACTGGAACTAATATTTAAAAATATGTATCTTTAAAAAAATATAGACTCTAAAGTTAAGGTAAACTATGTCGGGGGTCAAAGCCTACTCTGGTAAAGTATCCCAAAGAGCTGGGTGTTTTAAAATCTCCTTTTGAACAGACTGATTATAGTTATGTTAAATTATTTGAGGCATGTAGACGAGGTCATGAATACATACAAAATGTCTCATTTTTTTCTTTTAATTAGGCAAAAGGAATTGATTTTCTAACGGCGAAACTAGATTTACTTTATACATAGTACTAACCCTCTTCTAATTAGAGTTTATCTTCTAGCTATCTAGTTCTTATTGACCTGTCTGTTATCTGGAAAAAATGAACATGTTCTTTTCCTAAAAAGAAGTCATGGGGAAAAAAAGATGATGTCAAAGAAGGGGAAAATCTGCCAGGTAAATAAATAGAAACAATTTAGAATTTCTATTATTTTCCAGGTATTCTTTTTTTAACTCAAGGTGTGTGGAATAAGATAATCTAGATTTTTATCTTGGAAGAGAGTCAGGAACCTAATCCTGATTGGAGACATCTGGACAAAGAATGCATAACACTTTTATTCTTTTCTACCCTCAGGGCACAGAGTAAGAATAATACCAACTTTCCTACTCCACGCTTTAATCACCACCCACTTCCCACTCTGTTGCCAGAGATCATAATTTTTTTTTTTTTTTTGGCTGCAGAAGATTAGAGACATCGCTTGAGCAAAATGACATGGCAAGGTGGTGTTACAACTGAGAATCACATGTGGGACTCTGTCCAAGAGTGTGCTTAAGTGGTGTTTTTGTCTTGAGTTGACTTGCTTCAAATAGCCTTGAAGAAGACAGTGACCTGGAAGAAGTTTGATCTTAAGTGTGCTTCCTATGTAGATCTCATTTGCGGAAAGTAAACTTGTAAATTTTCCGATATGTATGGGATTATAATAAGAAAAGACAAAAAATCTGAGAACACAAAATACCAACACCTAGAATAATATTGATGGTTGGTAATGATTAGCAATTAATGCCACTTTTAATCAACTTCTTTGATCTTAGTTATTTCTTACAAGGACAACATATGAGTCAGGAATCTGGAGATTCACAGTTAATGATAAGCAAAAACCTCTAGAATACTCTTGAAGCAGAAATGGGATTTGAGTTTAATTATAATAATTTTACTTAGGTCAGGCTTTTCTCACAAAAACATGAGGAAAGATTATGGGAATTCTCAGAAGAATCTGACATCAGTCTTTTTTAAAATCAAATTTTAAAAATCAAATTAGTTCAATATATGATTTAGTTGACTCAAGAATGGCACAAAATAGCAGCCTTACTGAGCTGTGAACCTACTTTGGGATCATTTGGTTTTGAATCCAGCCAACCAGCTCTTTCTCACCTATACCCATTGGGATTGCCAGGAGTAGAAGGCAAGTGAGGCCTCAGAGAATGGCCAAAGGATAAATCACCTAGCAGATCCCGAAATGCTATGTGAGATTTGGAGAACAAATCTATCTTTTAAAGTCCTCTGAGAACCTGAAACTTGCTAATCTATAAAATTGAATGCATTTGATTTACATAAGTTAAATGCCCAGAGACTGACAGAGACTCACATTTATAAAACTACACCAAGATGGTTTGATTCCTTGGAGTCTCACAGAAGTACAAAACATCCAAGCCCAGTTGAGAAAACCAAGGATGTCATCTACCAAAAGTATAAATTTCAATCTCCCTTGGATTGAAGTTATTTCTGCAGCTTTCTTCCTTAAAAGTCAAAGAAAAGCTACACAATGCATTTCCCTTCTAATTTTAGAGTAATGAATTAGACATACTATTGGAAAGATAGATAATGACTACACACATACACACATACATACACTCACACTCTCTCGCACACGCATTCATTCTTTAGCTAAATAGAAAATTCCTCTGTAGGCACTAGCTTTTCAACTCTGTTTTATTTGAGCTTTACACTGCTGCCTTCCTTTCATCAACCCCTCAACATTTAAGTAGCAGAGAAAGAAGGTTAGAAGGGACAGCGCATGTAGAGCTCTTTAAACTTAGTTTTAGCTGGTTAGGGTTGTCAGGTTCTTTAGGAAAATACTATCTAGTTATCAGGATATCCAACACTCCAGCAGAGCCAGCAGCCTTCTTTCTTCGTACATCTCCTCAAAGCATTCTTCCTCTCTCTCTGTGTTAGGGTCTTTATATCCTCTCAGAGTCCTCCAGTCCTCCTAACTGCAGCAGGCAAAGACTACCCCCCTCTCTGAGTTGCACGAGGCAATTATCAGCTGTGGCCAAACTAAGGCAAATAATTAGATGTGACAAACCATATCACATACTTGGGATTAAAACCAAAACCTGTTATATGAGTTTTTAAAGAAACCAAAACTTCCATCACATTCTTGTAACATGTAGCAGCTTTAACTGCTACATTTATTAGTAGATATTTATTATCAAGCACAAGTTCTGAGGGTCTGAAATCTGGAAGAGGCTTAGCTAGCATTTTGGGCTCAGAATTTCTGATGAGATTGTCGACAAGCTGTAGTCATCTCAATGCCTGGCTGGATCCACCTTCAGGCTCATTCCAATGGTTAGTAATAGAAGGCTTTAATTCTTTAGCCAGTAGGACTGTTCACAGGGCTGCCTAATATTAAATCATTTTATCTGTTTCTCTCCAGTGTGAGTAATCCAAGGGGAAGAGAGAAGGATTAAGAACCAGCTAAGAGTTGGTTCTTTTCTAACCTGGCTCAGAAGTGGTATGCCATCACTCCTTTCTTCTAATGATTACCAAGACCAGCCTAGTACACCATGAAAATGGACCACAAAGGATGCACATACTGAGAGATGAAGATTAGAGTGAGCAATAAACCCGATAATATAAATAGGCTGTAATCCCCTGTGATATAAATAGTGAAAAGTGATGTGAAAGTAGTGAACTGTGAGGAAGAGAATAGAGAGGTGGGGGCAAACTCTCCTTTTGAAAGAAACTGACTCACTCCTTAAGTGAACCCTAAAAAGAGGGGGATGCACTGTAGGAAGAGTGAGAAAAGCATGTAGTCCTGGTTACAAGCTCCCTGGCATGGGAAATGCAAAGGCTCCAAGAAGAAAGAGATCAGGCTTTCTAGAAAGCAGGAGGAGGATGAAGTAACTGAGCAACGGTGAGGGAGGAGGGTGGCTTGTGATACGGGAAAGCAGGGAGGGCTGGATCACAGAGGTCACGCAGTCATAATAACAGTTTGTGCTTTCCCAGAGGGGAAAAGAAGTGATTCAAAGACTTTATGTGAGGGCTGAATAAGTATGCATTTTGAAAAGCTCCTTCTTTCCCTTTTCCTGACAAGGTGGAAGGAGAGCAGGAATAGAAGTAGGAAGACCAGTTTGTAGAATGCACTGGCTGTCCATAGTCCAGGCAAGAGAGGACGATAGTGACAGCTAGGTGCTTTAGCCAAACATTTTCTGTGAAAGAAAATAAAAGGGTATGGAAACAAGGTGTGCGTGTGCGTGTGCGTGTGTGTGCACGAGCGCGCACGCGCCAAGGGGGGAAAAGGTAAAGTCTTGATAATAGTCACAGGTCAAACTAAACATTGAAAAATTCGTTTAAAATTCGTTTCTCCTCCGCCATCCACCATCAACTTAAATTTGACTGGGCAGATTTATTTAGGATGATAGTTTTCTCTTTGCTTTGTAAAAATTACTTTGTAATTTTTTTCCACGTCAGGCTGAGTTATTCATTCTGACGCAGGCCTGGATGGAAGATCTTGAAAAATGACCCTGGCTGGGTGTGGGATAATATCTTCTTCACAACATCAAGGTCCTGTGATCCTCCATGGGGAAGACATAGAAACTAGATACAAGAGACAAAGGGTTCCTGTGTTTCACACCAGACTCATGCTGAGGGCAAAGGCAATGGGAGTGAGCTTACACAGACCGGGGGATGCTTAGTGTTCCTGCCATGTTGGCCACATCCTTCCTCTTCTGTACTGTGCAACATCGATGCCAGTCAATGTAGCTTAAGGGCTTATTTGATGATCTGATCTTATTCCCCAATCGTCTTTCTTCAGCCTCCCCCTCTGCTGTGTACCCCCACAATTTCTTTCTCTCATTCTTTCTTTGGTACATGTTCCTGGCACTCACAGGAGGAGTGGAGTGACAGCGCTGACGGCTGAAGTCATCTATTTATACCCAGAGTAAGCACAAATAGGCAAGAGATTGCGCAAATTAACATGAACTGTGCATCCAAAAATTACAGAGAAGGAGGAAGGCTGTCCTGAGCCCTGACCTTCCCTTGGCCTGCCCAGAAGTTTCCTAGGTCAGCAGGCAGGGTATTTTCTTCTACTAGAGAAGAATGGTGTTAGGCATTCATTATCTTACTTAATCCCCTGCTAAATTTCTGAGAGGTATAATTATGTTTGTGTTGTTGTTGCAGAAAAACGTGTTGCTTGGCATGGTGTTACATACTTGCCTGTAATCCCAGCACTCAATTGTAGAGCCAGGAACATCAAGAGGTCAAGGCCAGCCTGGGCTACATAGAGAATTACAGGCCAACTTGAGACACAGTGAGACCCTGACTCAGAGAAGACACAAAGAAAAAAGAAATAAAAAAGGAGGAGGTGCTGGGAGAATAGAATAATTGTAACAGACATATTATGCAACTTTGCTGAATAACATTTCTTAATATTTATATATGTTATCTCTTCTTTTGTATGTGAAGAATGTAAGCTGGTGCCAGGCAGGGATGAGAGGGATCATCAAAAAGCAGTATGGACTTTAACTGTTTTAAACAGTAGTGTCCTGGGATCCAGTCCTATCAGCTTAGCAGTATGTTAGATCCTGTGAGTACCTCTTTTCCTATTCCCACAACACGAGGCATCAGTCAAAGAAAGTTGTTGGAGCTTAAGCAGAAAAGTGGTTTAGGTTGATGTCTTCTTTCCATGTTCTTTGCTTCTAATTTCTTCGGCCAGTACCCCCTTCCATTATAGAGTCTTTTTCTCTTTTTAAATTTGACCTCACAGAAATATTCAGATAAACTTATTTTTAAAGAGGTGTTAATTGCACAATATTTGGGGTGTGTGGAAGTCTCTTCTGGAGGCATTTTCCTCTTAAGAGGGGAAGAGAGAGCTTTTAACAAAATGGAGAGGAAGAGTGCTTATCATTGCTAGGCAACTGGATTCAGTTTCACTTAGAAAATGCTATGGTGGCTCTGGTGAGTCTTTAAGGAGTCAAGATAACCTTAGTTGGGGAGGGGCCATCTTAGAAGTGACATGATACAATCAAATGAATGCATTTGCCATCTTTGGCTTATATTCTGAGACCCTTGGGTTCACATCTATGTGTACAAAAGAAAGATTTTATTTAACATGCATTTCTGATAAATCTGAAAATTATTTGAATAATTGAACCATTGCTTTGAAAGTATGCTAACAGAAGGTAAACTTACCGGTATAGTTTCTAGTTTCTTGCATTTGGGACTGTACACTGTTTTATAAAGTAGTTGTATCAAGATTCACCTGCCAGACAAGATACGCCCGCTGGTGCACTCATGGTGGCGTGACTGTGATGGAAATAACCACTTTATGATTGGATCTGAGGCCTGATAAATGGGAAGGAATTAATGCCTAGTAATGCTAACTGGGGTCAAAAGCCCATGGTTGTGGAGGACATAGGCCCTAGTAGGGAAACTATTATCACTGTTGTTTTGCTAAATGAATATGTCAAAATGCCTCCTAAATGTTTATGTTATGTTTATACTGATGGATTGGTGCTGCTTTCAGCCGTAAGCCAGGGAAGTTTCCTTTTTAGTGTGAAGCAGTCAATGCAGAGAATTGGCAATTCAAGTAGAACATTTTGGGGTAGAGGTTGAAATTCTTGGAAAGCAAAAGTGCTGTTGGTAAAGGGAGAACATCCAGTAATGAAGAACCAGACTTCTCCAGAATTGTCACCCAGCCCTGCTCCGCACACTTTCCCTGTGAGTTCCCACAGCCTTCCGGCAAGCTGGGGAGCCAGGAGGAGTAGGAGGCTGTACAGGCTGAAAGGGTTAAAGAAAAATGGCCCATTTCAAGAGAAAAGGTTAATCTTGAGCAAACTGAGCTGCCAGAGGAGCAGCCTCAGATTATAAGATTATCACAATTAGCTTTCCCAGTAGCCACCAAAAGTTTTAGATATCAAAATGCTCAACGTACTCTCAGAGCTTAGAATTGCCGGCCATTAACTTTGAGAAATAGAGAAGCAAATGAGCCCTTTCTGGCAACACTGGTCCTCCTCCAGACTGTGTAGGTAACTTCTGGCCATTAGGAATCTAGCTTGAATCTCAACAGCAACAAGTAAGAGCTGATCTAGACAAGAGCAGCTGAGAGTCATAAGGTTGAAAATGTTAAAAGAAATTAAAGGAAATTGTTGATGCAACAACGGTTTGGTTCCGTGAGCATCTCCTTTTAAGAAAGCAACAACAAGTTTCATTTATATTAAAAGAAAAGCCTTAAAAAACAGAAATGGGAAAATGTTGTGGATATAAACATGTTTTTGTTTTAATCCCAGGTGTGGGAAGTGGGACTGATTCAGATGGTTCACAGCAGCAAACACTGCCTTGTGTGGGCTCTGAGAGGAGCTCTTTGCCAGCTGCAGATACCTTAACTCTGAGAACTCAGGAGAGAGAATAAGTACCAGAGACAAGAGTGTGGAGTAGCTCTGAGAAAAAACAACAACAACAACAAAACAAAACAAACACCAATGCAGCTGCTGTTGCTGTTGATGCCATGACACCAGAAGTTGGCCTGGCTCCAAAGAAGCCAACAACCCTAACTCAAGAAGGAGCTAACAGAGAGCTGCTCTACATTATACAGCTAACATCTACTCATGAGTGGGAGTACACCATGCATGCTTCTTTGTTTCTTGGTTACCTCACTCAGGATGATCTTTTCTAGTCCCATCCGTTTGCCTGCAAATTTCATGATTTCCTTGTTTTTAATAGCTGAGTAGTATTCCATTGTATAAATGTACCACAATTTCTTTAATTCTTCTGATGAGGAACATCTAGGTTGTTTCCACATTCTAGCTATTACAAATTAAGCTGATATGAACATAGTTGAACAAATGTCCTTGTTAAATGGTGGGGGCATCTTTTGGGTGTATGCCCAGGAATGGGATAGCTGGATCTTGAGTGCTATTTCCAATTTTCTGAGAACGTGCCAGATTGATTTCCAGAGTGGTTGTACAAGTTTGCACTCCCACCAGCAATGGAGGGTTCCCCTTTCTCCACATTCTCTCCAGCATGTGTTGTCACTTGAGTTTTTCATCTTAGCCATTTTGATTGGTGTAAGATGGAATATAAGAGTCATTTATAATATAGAATAGCCATACTAAAATCTACAGACATAAAGAAGCCAAATAACAAGGAGGACCCTAGGAGAGATGCTTAAATCTCATTCAGAATGGCAAACAGGATAGACACCAGGAGCGATGGAAGAGAAGGAACAGGATGGGAACCTCTATAGAGGGTCCTCTGAAAGGCTCCACCTAACAGGGAATTGAAGCAGATGCTGAGACTCCCAGCATCTTGGGCAGAACACGGGGAGTCTTATGAGAGAAGGCAGAGATGGAAGGACTCGGAGGGAACAGGTGCCCTACAAAGAGACCAACAAAACTAAAAATCCTAAGCCCAGGAGGTCCTACAGAGACTGATGTACCAGCCAAGGACTATGTATGGAGAGGACCTAGAACCTCTGCTCAGATGTAGCCTATTGGCAGCTCAGTATAAATGTGGTGAGTAAGGGGAGCAGGGGCTGCCTCTGTCATGAATTCGATTACTTGCTCTTTGATCACTTGCCCCTGGCGATGCGGCCTTGCTAGGAAGGAAGAGGATTCACAGAGGAGGAGGATCCAGGCAGTCCTGATGTGACTTATAAGCTATGAGCAGATGGCAGAGGAGGAGAACTCCCCCTTACAGTGAACTAGGGGAAGGGGATAGTGGGGAAGAGGGAGGGAGGGTGGGACTGGAGGGAATTGAGGGAAGGGGCTTCAATCAGGATATATAATGAATAAAGCGTAAAAAAATTTCCAATGCAAAAACAAAACAAAAAATCAACTGCTCCCCTTTCCCACTAACCCTTCTGTCTACTTCCTAGTATTAGGGTGTTGGAAGGGATTGGGATGGGCACGGAGAAAGAGATATAAGATATGTAAATACAAGAGCTTTTTTAAAAAGTATGCCAACATGAGACCTCACTTGCAGCCGAGGAGATATTGATAGTTAATGGATGCTGGAAGAGGGGGAGCCATAGATATAGTTCCTGCTAAGTTGACTATGATTCAATATATAACCTTTCACCCGCATGCATATGGGCAGTACTAACTGGACTCAATGAGTTATTAAAGGAAAAGCATGGAAATAGGAAGGCGTGTTGGGAAGAAAGGTTTCAGACAGTGGAGGTTAGCAAGAGAGGAAGATTGATGGCTCAGCAGTTAAGAGCTTGCTCTTTCAGAGAGCAGCTGAGTGTGTTCTCCAGCACCATGGCGGGAACTCAGCACTCTGTAACTCCAGATCCTGCTGTCTGACATCTTTTTCTGGCTTCCACAGGCCCCTTTTACTTATATTTATATACACAAATAAAAATAAATCCTAACAAAAGGAGTTGAGGGGGGATAAATCTGATTAAAATACATTATATACCTGCATAAAGATGTAAAAAAATAAATTAAAAATTTTTAAATTTTTGTTCATTTTTTAACATACATATTATTTTAAAATTTATCACTAATCAATTGATGTAAATCATTGAATACAGTAGCATAAAGGACAAAGTGCCTACTCCTTCCCCCTCTTCTACTCTTGCATTCTTGGGAGATTCCAGTATGTGTAACCCTTCCCTGTGTTTCCTCTATGTTACTAAAACTTGCCTGTTTATAAGGACACTTCTACATATACACAGGTGAGTTTTATAGGGTTTATTTTCTAGTTTCTGTAAGCAAAAATGGAATCAAATGAAATAGATTGCCTAGAACTTGCTTCTTTCACTGAAAACAGTTCTCAAAAATTCCTCTAGCAATCCAAACAAATTTTTGTATTTATTTTTTTTAATTCATCTTTATTAATTTGGATTTCTGAGAAGGGTCATATTGTGCAGCTCAGGCTGGCCCCGAACTTGAGATTTTTGTGCCTCAATCTCCTTAGGGCTTCAAAAGAGCATGCAAGCCATTCAGATGCACAGTCTGATATTTGTGTTCTTTCTTTCTCTATTTCTCTTTCTTTCTGTTTATTTCTATCTGTCTCTTCCTTTCTCTCTCCTCCCATACCTTCCCCCCCCCCACTGTCTTATCGGAGGATCAGAACCAAAGCCCCTCATACCTTACACAAGCACTCTACAACATAAGTACATATTCAACTCTCAAACAAATTATTTTATTTTATTTTTGAGATAGATGTTATTTGGGATAGATTCTCATTTACAATCCTCCTGCCTCAGGCTTCTGAGCATCAGAATTGTAGGCCTGTACCAGATCTGGCTTATTACTTCTCGTACAGGTTTCCATAGCATTTCAGTGTCAGCGGTTATTTGACTTTCTCATTTCCATATAAAACCATTAAGATACCACACTTGGTCTTAGCCAAAATATCTTTTCCACATTATACATTATCAGTTTGTTCTGGCACTCTCTGGAGTTGTAAACTCTAAGTTATCATGAGCATCTTCAAATTAATCAGAAAAAGAAAATCATACTAAGCAGATAAATCACAGAAAAGGAACTGAACATGTTTAAACCTCCATAAGCAGACACTCTAGGATTGTAGCATGCAAGTAGAAAGAATTTGCTGAATTGTTTTATTCATTAGATTGAATAAAGAAAAAGAGTTGTCAATACCCAGTGCGGTAAAGATCAGGAAACCGGAGCCTTCATATCCAATTGGTAGAAATGTATGTTATAACCAAGTAGTGCCTTCCAAAATCAGTGTTACTCATCTTCTTCTTTTCTTTTAATTACATCAAGGTTTTTTTTATTTGTATATATGAGATGTTTCTTCATAATTATGGTGTTGAAGAGATCAGCACTGAATGTAGGGAAAACAAGGTTTTGATAGCTCAGGAGTAGCGGTTTTCCAAATGGGGGATTTGGCGGGCCGATAGGCGAGGTTTCAGAAGCAGAACATAAGCATAACAAGTTGGTTATAAACAACCTCTGGTAAAACAGGGCCATGGTTTCAATCTGGTCATAACAAGGTGGTCATAACAAAGTGATCATAGCAAGGTAATCTTGCTATAGTAAAACATAGAAAGCAGAACAGAAAACTACCCAACCATAAGAAGATTTTAGTGAGTGTGGATACCTGTGAGCAGAAATTTGCACTGTCCCGCTCTCCCAAGAAACATAAGCCTCAGAAGGTGGGGCGTCTGTGTGTTTCTCTGACCACCAAGAAGCACGCTGCAGTTACACAGTGAATGCTAAACAAGAGAACTCCCCCCAGAGGATGGCTCTAATTATTTTCTCAAATTGTATATATTTGCACTCAACTCTGACTTTGTCCAGAAAATGAAATGCAAGCTTTTAATTGTTTCCTTACTTTTCTGAAACTACTTATTCTCTGCTCAAGTTTCAGAGTGGTGGTATTCTAATATCCTCTGGTGAGAACCAGAGCAAATCATATAGAGTCTGTGTCACCCTGCAACTATAGCCTGTGGTCTTACTGTGTCCTGAGGACTTTGGGCAAGGCTGAAATGTTGCAACACTGGCCTTTTGAGCAGTTGGCCACTCTTATTTGTGGTGTGGAGATTCAAAAGGATTGAAACTGATTATAATATAGTGTATTAAGTACTATAGGAAGAAACGAGTCTTCTGTAGAGGAAGTGATGCTGGAGCCTTGTAGAGTAGATGGGTTTTCCTTTCAGGGTTGACAGCCTCTACTCAACATGTGCCTGGAGGAGGCAAGGTGTGAAGAAGAGCTGTGATTTTGTAGCGAGTGACTGGAATATACACCAGGAAAGAAAACTGCATCACCTGAAGTTGGATAACAGGAGGCCATGCTGAACAGTACAAGGTCCAATAACACATTGCCCACAGGGTTCTAAGCGAGAGACAGGATCCAGGTTACACTCGTAACTGCAGAGAATTTCTTGAGACTGGCTACAGAGCTGGTGGCAGAGAAACCACCAAGGACCCTACCATGATTATATTGGAGGGACATGATGATGTTCTGATTGAGAGCATGGCTAGAGCCAGGTCTTTAGGGTTCAGTTATTAATGATGTGATCTTGGGCTGGTTATGTCAGCAATAAGTGATGGAAAAATCCATCTCATGTGGTTGCTGAAGAGTTAATCTTTTCAGAATGTTCAATATAATGTCTAATACATTGTGAGTACATTGCAGGGAATTCTTAAGCAATAAATAAATAAGCCTTAGTAATAAATACTGAAAGTTAGGGTTAGATATTTGGCAATAGTAATAGAAAGAAATTAAGAATTGAGAAATTCTCATTTTTAGGCAGAACTTGAATAGTTTTGGTGACAGATTAGATAAGGAAGATCAAACAGAAAAAGGCTACCAGCATAGCAAGGTTCTGAATAACACAGCCCCAGGATTCATGAGCAAGTCGTCATCACTCTAAAGTTCCACTTTTTCCCAATGAAATTACTCTCATACCTTAATCTCACACGGTAGTTTTAGTGATTGACCTAGAAAATGCAGTTCGAGGCAGCTAGTGAGTCTTTAATAAATGCTACTTTCTTATATTATGATGACTCACAGTTTATGGCAGCATTCACTGGGAGGCATAGTGTTAAAAGAGTTGAGGAAAACAACAAGTTCACTTAAAATGCATTAATACTCTTTCCATCTCTTTCTCTCTGTGTATGTGTGTGCATGTGTTTTCAACTTGTGTATGAGAGAGAGAGCCTCAGCACATGTGTGGATGTCAGGAGAACCTTTGTAGAACCACTTCTTTCCTTCCACCTTTACATGGGTTCTAGGGATCAAACTCAGATAGTCAAGCTTGCTATACAAACGCTTTACCTAATGAACCATCTTCAGCTCAAGTTCCATTTTTGCACAGAGTATGGGATACTTGCAACATTTAAAGTGAGACTCATAGCTGGGAAAAGGCTCTGGAACTCCAGACAGAGGGTAACTCCTCTTCACCTTTCAGAAATCAGTTCACAGTTAGAAGCTTTCTGTGACTGTAACTAAATATTAAAGACAATAAACTTATAAATAAAATGGCTTATCATTTTAGAGGCTCCACTCTGTGGATATCCCTTGAGTTTAGACTCTTGGTGAGGTATCACAGTGTATTGCTATGATATGTTAGAACAAAATTGCTCACCAAGTAACAAAGAGAGTGCAAAGACCTACCTTATGCCCACAGTGAACTAAAGAGGTCTTCGTAAGGAGCTCAATGTTCTGAGGGTTCTACCATCTCCCAGTGTTTTGGCTAACCCTGAGTATATGGGTCATTGGAGCCACTTACCGCCTAAACTACAGCAAGATTGAATTGAGAGGCCAAAATCACTTTAGTTCTAGCTAGATTTTTGTTGGTGTGTACATTACACACCACAACATCTTTTCATAAGTGATTTAGGGGATAGAACATAGAAGCTGAGACAAGGGTTGAATTTCATGTTGAAGTTGACATGAGGTAGACCAGACGATAAATGTATGGAATGGAACATGTTCTGTAAACATGAAGGATCCATCAAGAACCAAAGTTCTGAGTTGTGAAAGTGCTAATCTCTCTGGAAAATTTCAGGGTAGGTTTCAGCAGCACCAGGTATAGCCAGCCTCTTTGTATATTTAAGTAGTAAGGATAACCTGCCCAGGATAATCCTAGGTCCTGTCATCAAGAATGAAACAAACAAACAAACAAACAAACAAACAAAAAAACATTACCATGGGAATTCTGCCAGAGAACAGTCATCTCTGTAGCTAAAAGTTAATTACCAGGGAGGACAGATCACAGGAGACTGCAGGACTCAGCACCTATAGATAGTCCCAAGACTAAGCAAACAGTCTTCATTATTCGAACTGTGGAGTTGTTGGGTTAGTTGATGCCATCAATGTCTGAGGCCTTTCAGAAGCATTCTGTGAAAGAATTATGCATTCCTATTCAGGCGATCAACTAGTTAATGCAGATAATGGATGCAAAAAACAGCCTGAGCATTTCAGTGCCTTCATTTCA
Organism: Pachyuromys duprasi; assembly: GCA_028658305.1. Classification (NCBI taxonomy): domain Eukaryota; kingdom Metazoa; phylum Chordata; class Mammalia; order Rodentia; family Muridae; genus Pachyuromys; species Pachyuromys duprasi. Next base: position 3,110,548 of record CM053760.1, read on the forward strand.
CAAGGATTTGTTTCTACTTCACTGCCCAGAGTGACGTGGTTCAGTTGGGGTTGGTGGAGTAGGGTACTGACCTCTACAATGTCATTGAGATGCCCAGACTCACTCTTTGTTGTGGCTCTGCTATTATCTCAGGACATGAAGGGAACAGATCAAGTATGTATATCATTTCAAAGAACAAACCTAGAGTTAGATATTATGTGTATTGAATTTTAATACTGGCAAAAATAATTTTAAATAGCATGCAAATAAGAGATGGCTGAGCAGGATGAAATAGCACAGTTAGACAAACTTTATTGTCTTTAAACAAAATTTAGTACAATCTTCTGCTCTTCTTGTGAATGTCTGAAGCTTTCAGAACTATCAAACTCTGTCAATTTTTGCCTATATATACACACCTACAATAAAGTTTAATTTACAAAGTGAGTGTACTCAGAGAAGACTGCAAAAAATAACAGCTAAGTAGAATGTGTGGCAGTGCAGTGTAATAAGAGCTGTCTAGTATGTTCTCTCACATTTTTGACAAGATTGAAGGCTAATGCCGTTTAAGTCACATCAACTGCAGGTCTGCACTGGGTGCTATAGCGGCATCTGTCAACTGTTGCAGATGAACACAGATACCTGGGAAGCAGCATAAGCCAATGCAGTGTATTAGTGAGCAGGAGAGAAACCTGAACTCATTCACGGTATTTTCAAAAGCACACTGACCTCTTCGGATACAGCATTTTAGTTCTGATGTGTCCTATGGCATTGCTAAAAAGTGTATCACCAACACATACCTTGAAACATGAGCTTCTTTTTAATTAACGTCCTCATGAACCTTATCACCAGGTTCAATGTGATTTTTTCCCCCTTGATATACTCACTCTTTTGCCTGAGGCTGCCTACAGGAGGCCATGCCCCAACTTTCCCATAAAAATGACTTCCACATTCCACACCCCAATTACTCTGAAGGGCCTGCCCAAGCTGCCTATAAAACCCTACTGCAGTCTACACCACCTTCTGACTAATATTCAACATGTGGTTTTGATCATTGCATCAGATTTTCAAAAGTCAAGATAGTTTTCCACATGCAGTTTGAACAAACATATAAACTTATGTTATTTATATATATGGTTTAAAAATAATAATAATAACAACGTGAAACCAAAGTTGCAGAAAAGGCATTGGGCTTGGAATCCAGAAAGCTCAGCTCTCAGTTCAACTACTTATTCTGGGGGTGACGTTCAGAAGGTTGGGTAATCTTTTGGTCTGATCTCTTGATTTATAGTTACCCCTATGGCTATTGTGGAACTCAAGCAACTCGAAGGCCAATGGCTTAATATGGAGGTGCAAGTGATTAGGAGATATGCTTGACCTTGTCTTTATTAGGTGCTTCTAGGGACCACAGAAGAAACACATGCAGGTCAAAGTATTCTTGGGAATGGTCTTGGTTACAAGTGACAGAATCTTAAATCTTAAATTGATTTAAACATTATAAGAAATATATTGGCTTATTTAACTAGAAATTCCAGATGTGAAACACCAGGCCTGATTTGATCCAGAGGTTCAGAATATGGCCAGGGTTCCAGATTCCAACCTTTCAGGTTTCAACCTCTCTTGGCTCTGCTCTTTCTTCTTTTTTGGGTTGGCTACTTTGTGTCACATGGCTGTCTAGTACCTGCATTCATGTACTTTCCTCTCCAAAACATCAAACAAGATCTGTGAACTCCCCTTTGGTTTGACTGCTTTAGGACATGGGCCCATCCCTAAATCAATTATTTTAGCTTCAACCATCTGATCCTTGGATTGGCTTTCAACCACTAAGGGTGACTTCTGAAGGTGAGGAGTGGAGTTAAATTTTCCCATACCTTAAATATGTGGCATTTTTTGTTTTATGAGATGAGAGGAAGAATGGAGACAATCCATTGGCCAACTGACTCCTGTAGCTTCTCCCCACACTACATTTGCTTTCCTTCTCGTACACATTAAGAGTGTATGCCTGTCTAAAGCAAGTGTGTCTCTTCTTCAGGGGAAGGCATCCCATGTCTCATTTGTGCTCTACATCCCGGAAGTGTGGCTGATGTGTTCCTCCTTTGTCTGAGACTGTTTCCCAGCTCTAGCTCTTCATACTCTGGTGATTAACAATTAAATAATATCATCTACTCTTCGGAAATCATGGCATACCCCCTCATTATCCAACCCCCAGTCTTCCCTGTCATGACAACTTCTGAGTTCTAACAGATAAACAGTCTATATAGGAACCTTCTTTGAATAGCAGTAGCCATCAATCTGAATTTTCAACAAGGCCATGCTAGCAAAGGCCACAGGTGTGACTTCCCTGAGATACTCTTAACATGCATCTATTACCTACTTCCGTTCTCTGTCCTGCCTGGGAATGAGGATACCATGTGGTGTGACCAATCAGGCAGTAGATCACAACATCCAGGAAAGTGGTTTTGGAGGTGAGTTCAGGGAAGGGACTAGCCATGCTTGTTTTAAGTTTCCATTATGTGTCTACTGATTCAAAGCCATGGCAGTGAGTCCGCAACTTCTTACTGTGGTTTTTTTTTTTTTTTTTACACTGCACCTCTGATAGCTCTTGTACTTATGACACTCCTCCTGCTTCAGCCTCCTAAGTACTGGGGTTATGGGTCTGAGGCACCACACGTGACTGAGACCCCTGTTTTAACAAAACATTCAAGACAAACTCAAGTACACTTAAGTTTGAGAGCCGCTCCCGGGGTCTTTGGTTGCCTTGTGTCTCCTGTCACTTACCCATGATTTTGGTGGTCACCATCTTGGGGGGAGGGCAGGGATAAGCACACACTGATAATCTAAGGTGCCCCTGGACAGACACTATCCAGGAAAGATTGCTGTGGCTTCTGAAGCAGACGGTGCCCAGGCTGAGATGGCCTGCTATAGTGGATGGTGAGGTAAGGGCACAAAGGCTGTGGCTTCCTGACTGAGATGTGCAGGTCTACCGAGTTTTCCAGCCTGTACTCTACACTGCCAGCTTGGGACCCAAGAGCCGTATGTGGTCATTGAGCATGAGATGGCTAGTTTAAATTGAGGTATAAGTTGGTACCTAGAGTGAAATATCTCAATTATGCTTCATACTGATAACATGATAAAATGTTATTTTATGAACATAATAAGTGAAACATTAAAATTAATGAGGCTACTAGAGAACTTTAAATTACAAATGTGACTTTTATTACATTTCTGTCAGATATTGCCTCTCTAGGCAGGATGGGGGGGGGAAGCTACTTCTGTCTTCTTTGAGGCACTGAATTTCAGGTCTTTTGTTAAGACAGTGAGACCTGTACATTTTCCTATTAAATATAAATGACTATGAAATAGTGGAGGGTAAGTTCTAGAGAACCTGTGTTTAGCCTACTTCATCCTTTCTATCCAACACGATTATGATATGTGTCCCTGACAGGTCAGTGAGCTTCTGGACCAATCAACCTGAAAAATTTTTGATTGTGTTTCTGGAAGGATCTCTCTTTCCCAATGTCCTTGGTTCACCTGAGACAGACTTTATTGCATACACCCTTTCAGAGACTTGTATGTCCTAGAAGCCCTGATGTGTGTGTGTGTGTGTGTGTGCGTGTGTGTGTGTGTGTGTGTGTGTGTGCAACATAGGGACAGGGCTGGAAATTGACTCAAGGGTTGTGTCATCACAGTTTATGTCAGTCAGCCTCGGGTTTCTTAGGCTGGACCAAATTCTTTGAAAATTCAGAAGGCTCCTGTCTATTTTCCTCCCAACAAGTCCATGAGCTGGTAATCAAAGCCAGAGTTCTTGTCTAGCCACCACTGAGTCTGGGAATTCCTCTTAGCAAGAGGCTTCTGGGCTCTATCCTGCCAAGATAGCCAGGGACAGGCCCTTGGCTAGAACAGAGCTATCCATTGGCTGGTTTGCAGCCCGAGAAAGAGCCAGCGCAAGAGTGCTGCCTGGTAACCCGGGCAATTTGTGTTGAAGGAGAAGATTATCCGGGTGGCCTAGCAACCAATCCAAGTGCAGAAGCAGATACAGAAGCAGGGGCAGAGAGGTGACTCATGGTGGGGGTCATGCAATGGCCAGCACTTTTATAGAAGTAGCGGTTCGCTGCTGCCCAAGGGCCATCAGGTCAACAACACAAGAACCATGTCTACCCTGAATATGGATCTAGTTTCCAAGTATGGCTCCAGGCCACATAAGACCTGCTTGTGTAGCCAGGGTGGGATTTGATGAAGAGCAGGGTGACTTGTCTATGCTAGAAACCCGCCCAAGAGCCCTTGGATTTCAAACACAGTGCACTTCTATACAATATCCTGCCATCTATACGCAGTGCACCCCATTTCACAGCTACTTTTCAGGCTCTCTACATACCTGGCTCTGTGAAGCAGAAAGAATAACACCCCCCACCCAGATTTGTACTTAGAATTTCTGACAGAATAATGAGCCCCCTCTTGCCATTAATCTTAATAGGCTTTGGGGCTAACAAAATCCATTTCCCCAAGCTTGGAATTATTCTTAAGTGGACTTTGGGAAACAGTTTAACCTTTTTGTCACTCAGGCTGAAGAATTAAAACACATTTCTGGAATTTTTCTCTGAGGTTACTAGGAAGCCAGATCGAGGCGTGGCGGACCTTTGTGTATTTTGCTTTACGAAAACTTTGATGTCAGGGGACTCTGGCTTCCCCACTGCAGCTCTGGTTTGTGTTTGTATTTCCATGTATCAGCCATGTGGCTATTTCTAGGAAATAAAAAAGGAGTTGCGTAGTGGTGCACCAAAGAGGACATAATGTTTTTATGAAGCAAAAGGGCCCAAACTGAGAAAACCATGGACAACAGTGACAGCGAAACACCCCCAACTTATGATTCAGGCCACTGGGCCACCAGCTCCACATTAGATTCTCAGACTGAATCTTATGGGGAGCAATGTATGGCAACAGAAATACCCATCATTACCCAGGTGCAGTAGAGATGTCACTTTTAATATTCTTAAATGAGAAGGAAAAATGACAGATGCAGCCTTGGCAAAGATGAAGAAAATGGATACTATTCATGATGTCATTTAGAGATTTCACATCAGGGCATTCGAGGGACCAGAGTTATTCACAATAAATACACTGGGTAGACAGCTCAGTTTGGATATAACTAACCACAACTGGACTCCTAGTTTAAGTAACTGGTAAGTGAGGCATTTTATAATTTCTGCTATGTTAGTGTGAACAGGTCCTGATTAACTTTTCAGGACCCAAGTTTAACCAATCTGAAGAGGGCATATGGTTTTGGATGGCCTGTCCCTCAGATTATAGCTGGTGTGATGTGGTGTTTACTGTATTTTGGGGGATGGGTCAGTGTTGGATGGTTAGAAGTACTTGCCTTGTTTTTCTTTCTTGTTAACAGATTGGTATTTATTTCTCAGTCTAAGGGTAAGGAAGAACACTTCTCTCAGGTGGTAAACTACTGATGCTGAAACCTTAGCTCCATCTCCCCGCATGACTTCCCCCTCTCCACTCTCATCTCTAAGCAAGATTTGAAACTCCTGCTTGCCTCACAAACACAGCTTCTCTGGGAAACCCACATCACACACAGCTCCCTCCCCCAACATGGATCCAAGCTACATCTTTGAGGTCTGCTGTCCAAACGGTCAGCTGGTAGTGCTCTGTTTTTTTGTTTTTTTTGTTTTTTTCTTTTTCCTTTTGTAGCACAAAAGCTTGATTCAGGACCTTGTCCACTCCAGGCAAGCTCTTAACCAATGAGATGAGCTGCTCACACCTATCCAGGAGTGGGGATAGGGGTCCCTAAACTCCAGCTTAAGAGGAAATATGTTAAACTGATTTGAAATAGAAACACCAAAGGAATTCTACCTCTTTCTCCAGAAGGTTCTGGCAGACAGGGTCATCCAAGGTGGTGTTTCACTGAGCCTCCGTGATTCTGTGGGGAACCTGGTATAAATATAAGCCAAAACTCATACTGTCTCTGAACTCAGAGTCTAGCAAGGCCTCTAGCCTCCAGGCTCGTGACCAATCACCTACCCAGAGAGCAGGCAGTCTTCCAAAGCAGACAATTCTGTCCCTCAAATGTGGCATTTCTTTCTCTGAAACCCATTGCTGCAGGGCTGCCTATTCTTTTTCTCATAGAGTTGTACTAGGATATATGCGGGCTGGGAAGAACATGCAGGGACAATACAAAGCCTTCCGTGAGACTGTCCCCTGCACCAGACTGTGACTGGTGTCTGAGGTCAGGGCTCATGAGCCTGCTGCCTTCTGCTCTTGGCTCTGTTTGTGGTTTGTAGTGGCTTGAAATAAAATGGCCTTTTTAGGTTCTTAGGGAGTTGCCCTGTTGGGAGGTGTGGCCTTGCTGGAGCAGGTGTCACTTTGTTTGTGGAAGGCTTTAGTGGGGGTGGTCTCTGGAGTTTCAGAAACCCAGCCTTCCTGCTCCCTGCCAATCTGGATGGAGAACTCTCAGCTCCTCTCCAGAACCATGTCTGAATGCATGCTCTGAACAAGACTTTATTGTTGGAAGCAATATAATAAGCTGATTTCCAGCTTCCTTACTTTCTAAATGGGTGGTGATATTTTGAGAAAGCACCCTTTTCCAGCACCAGCTAAAGTCAAGTACATGTTTCACTTGGTCAGATCAAAGTGTCAAGTAAGTAACCAACAGAAATGCATTTAGATAGGGGCATCTACCCTGACCTGTTATGCTATTGGTAATAGCATGTATGAGTGTTGCACAATTTCAGTGAATGATAATCTGAGCTTTATGGTATGTTTTGCATATACAACTCTCAAATAGACATGGCTCCTTTTATTTGACCACAGATGTGCAATTTAGATTGTAAGTAGATTGCTGATTTCACATCCTAGCTACAATGTGTGAATATGAAGAGACCCATAAGTTTTCAATTAGAAGGGTTAATTTCTTTCTCTGCCTCCTGATAAACTTTGCTAGTTGCTTTTCCCAACACCTGTTCTCTCTCTCTCTCCTGGATGATGTAACCTGATATTTAGAAACTCAAAGTGACTCTAAGATGTGCTGCTTTTATGAGGTCAGGTAATTACTCTCTTGCTAACATGATATAAAAGTGTTACTTGAGTCATATATTCGTCTCTTTAATGATGAGAAAGCATTTTTAAAATTAATTATTTTTTTATACATTAGTTTATTCACTTTGCATCCCCACTGTAGCCCCCTCCCTCATTGGCTTCCAATCCCATCCTTCTTCCCTCATCTCCCATGCCCCTCTCCAAGTCCACTGATAGGGGTGGTTCCCCCCACCCCCTTCCATCTGACCCTAGTCTATCAGGTCTCATCAGGACTGGCTGCATTGTGTTCCTCTGTGGTCTGGCAAGGCTGCTCCCACCTCAGGGGGAGGTAATCAAAGAGCCAGCCACTGAGTTCATGTCAGAGACAGACCCTGTTCACCTTACTAGGAAGCCCATTTGGAAACTGAGCTGACATCTGAGTAGGGGATCTAGGTTATATCCATGCATGGTACTCAGTTGGAGTATCAGTCTCAGAAAAGACCCCTGTGCCCCGATTTTTTTGATCTGTTGCTGAGAGAGCATTTTTAAATTTAATTTTTAAAAATGTATTCCCTTTACATCTTGATTGTAGCCTTTCCCTAGTCTCTTCCTAGTTCCACCCTCTCTCCCTCTTCCTCCCTCTTCCCCTCCCCTAGTTCCCCAGAAAGGAAAAGCTCGCCTGTCCTACCAACTGACCCTGGCCTTTCAAGTCTCCTTAGGACTTCCCATATCCACTTCCTCTGTGGCCTGGCAAGGTTACCTCACCAGGGGGAAGTGATCAAAGAGCAGGCAACAAAGTCCATGTCAGAGAGAGCCCCTACTCCCCTTACTGGGGAACCCAAATGGGAACTGAGCTCCCTATTGGCTACATCTGAGCAAGGAGTAGGGACTAGGTCCACTCCATTCATGGTCTTTGGTTGGTGCATCAGTCTCTGCAGCCACCACCACCAGCCTCAACCCCCTCCCCCGGGCTAGATTTGTTCTCTGAGAGAGCAAGTTTTTCTCACTCCCTTTTCTTTTCTGTATCGATCACCTGGAATGCGCATGCTATGGATGAAGTTCTAGCAGACATTTTAGACCACAATGACAGAAGAAAGGAATCGGAAGCATGAGTCCTAAGCGCAGGTCAACTATGGCTGCTATGTTTCCAGTATTCTTTTCATGAGAGAATTGACTTTGTTTAAGGTACTGTGTCTGTGTTGTCTGTAGCCAAATCATATGTTAACAGTTACTCAGTAGACATGGAAAAGCATGTGTAGATTAAGTTCTGTTTTTTGGTACTCATGTAGTACATTCTCTCATCTCCAAGCAACATACTAGTCTTCTCTGAGGTAGACATGCAGTCCTCAGATTGTGGTCAAAGCAGCAAATGGCAAAATTTGTTTGACTGGGAACTGTACAAGGGTCCATGGAGGTGTGAGTTTTCTGTTCCATTTAAATGCTCAGTCTTGCCACCATCAAAATCAGGAACAAAAAAGTATATATTTCTGCATTCTAGTATAGCTTCAGGTGTGACCTGTGCTTTTGTTAAAAATTCTTCTATTATACAGTTTAGTAAAGACTAGTTGCCTAGTAGCATGTTAGATTTGTTTTTTATAATGATTTTTTATTTTTATTTTTATTAATTACAGTTTATTCACTTTGTATCCCCTCTTTATTTCCCTCCTTCCTCCCCTCCCAATCCCACCCTTCCTCCCTATGTTGCTACCCATGCCCCTCCCCAAGTCCACTGATAGGGGAGGTCTTCCTTTCCTTCCTTCTGATCCTAGTCTATCAGGTCTCCTCAGGAGTGATTGCATTATCTTCCTCTGTGGCCTGGTAAGGCTGCTCCCCCTCAGGGGGCGGTGATCAAAGAGCAGGCCAATCAGTTCGTGTCAGAGGCAGTCCCTGTTCCCATTACTATGGAACCCACTTGGGCACTGAGCTGCCATGGGCTACATCTATGCAGGGGTTCTAAGGTTATCTCCCTGAATGGTCCTTGGTTGGACCGTCAGTCTCAGAAAAGACCCCTGTGCCCAGGTTTTGTTGGTTCTGTTGCTCTCTTTGTGGAGCTCCTGTCCCCTCCAGGTCTTGCTATCTCCCCCTTCTTTCATAAGATTCCCTGCACTCTTCCCAAAGTTTGGCTATGAGTCTCAGCATTTGCTTTGATACCCTGCAGGGTAGAGCCTTTCAGAGTCCCTCTGTGGTAGGCTCCTGTCCTGTTCCCTGTTTTCTCCCTCTTCTGATGTCCACCTTCTTTGCCTTTCTGAATGGGGATTGAGCATCTTAGCCAGAGTCCTCCTTCTTAATTAGTTTCTTTAGGTGTACAGATTTTAGTATGTTTGTCCTATATTATATATCTAATATTCACTTATGAGTGAGTATATACCCTGTGTGTCTTTCTGCTTTTGGGATACCTCACTCAGGATGATCTTTTCCAGTTCCCACCATTTTGCTGGCAAATTTCATGATTTCCTTGGTTTTTTTTTTTATTGCGGAGTAATATTCCATTGTGTAAATGTACCACAATTTCTGTATCCATTCCTCAGTTGAAGGGCATCTGTGTTTATGCCAGTTTGCAAATGTGAAGTTTGTATGCCTCTTCCAACCTATATGCTCAGCAGTGGAATGTCAGTAGCTTAAAACAGGGGAATGCCAGTAGCTTGAAACTGAGCTCAGCTTTGGTGAGAATATTTACACCATGGAAATGGGCAAGTATTGAAAATTATTTATCACAGTTTTTTCCAGAGATGCTGCTTACTAACTGACCACTGGTTAAAATATCTTCCTTTCCCCACTGAATCATTTAGGGAGAGTCCAGGGCACAGTTTATACGTAGTTTAGATTTTTATGGACCTCAAAGGGCATTCCTTTGCATTATATGATTTGAACAACAGTTTGTAAAATTTGTAGGGAAAATCTTATTATCCTTCTTATATAAAGAATGGTCCACACCTTACAGTTGCACATAGTGAATGAAATGTGAGATGCGGACTGACGACATAGCTGGTGCTTTGTACCCCTACAAATGCCAGTGGGATTCACTGAGTATCCCCTATGCAGGATAGGGGAAGACTCAGCTAATACAGTTCCAAGAGAAAACACAAAACAAGAAAGATGAGCCTTTGATTTTCTGTCAGTTGTTCCTGAAGTGGGCCTACTTGGCAAGATTCCATTGGAGGGCTTGGCATAAGCTTAGCAAACTTCTTTTGGGTGCTGGTGCTAAGTCATCTCCATAGCTGTGGTGGGAGCCAGATTGCTTGCCTGGTGCCAGAGCTCTTCCTGCTGTATAAATCTCAGCAAAGCACTTTACCTTCTTGTTGGCCAGCTTTTCTTATGTAAAATGGATCATAATGGTTGCTGTGAGGATCAAAAGATATGAATAATCAGAGCAGGGAGCATAATATTCATTGCCTGGTGAATACTCATGCTGGTTATATACCCCAGACTTTAGATTTCTAGTTACTACTTATCCAAGCTATGATTCATACCCCTATATTTTTCTCAAAATAATCTGAATGTTCTTTACTCAAAAGATGTGTGTATAACATATATATATGTGTTATTATATATATATATATATATATATATATATATATATATATATGTTCTGAAGGTCTACTGGTATCCCAGTCAAGATAAGCATTATGGTTTAGGGGAGGCAGAGGTCTGAGAACAGTTTTCTGAGAAAAGACCAGCAGTTTTTAATTCTGCTCTGTTTGTAGTACATTCCATGCTGCTTTTCAGACCAAAACTAAATCTGGCAGCAGCAGGCAATCATAGAGTTTTCATGTAACTCAATAATTTATCACAAAGAATATTCATTTATAAACAATGACTTGTTTTGGAATGATAGCAGCTGTCAGTTTGGAGGCCTTGTTTCTTCCCGCTGGGACATAAGTCTGGCTTCCCCTTCTGTTAAATCATGCAGGGTCGCTGTGGTGGGAATCTGAGACTGAATGCACTTTACAATGTGTTTATGTTTTGGTATGCACATTATTTCATTTTTACTTTGTGGTCATGAAATCCATGTTGCCAGATGCCTATAGTGCCTCTGTATATGGACAGGAAATAATCTAGTTCAAAGTTGTAATTGCACCTGAAAACACTTGGACCAGAAGTTCAGACATTACCCTGTACCATGACAGACACACAAACGCCCTGGTACTCCTCTGTGTCATCACTTAGATTTGCTTCACCAAGAAAGAATCCTGGATCATTTGCTTCTTGGAAAATCTATTGCCAGAATGATTTGTATGTCTGAATGCTGTGATTGTTTCTTTCCAGTGTCTTGGGAAATTTAGTCTTTGACGTTCCAGAGAAGATCATACTGCCTGCCGGGAACAAAGCACTTGCTGTCCTATGAAACTACTCTGACACCTTGCACTTCCTCACAACTTTTATTTCACCCAAGGATTATACCCAGAGGTCTTCCAGCTTCCATGAGAGTTTGGGAAGCTATTGAATACATAAAAAGAAGAACTAACTCAAGTTCCAAAGGCCTTCCACTTCTAGCTGCCATTTTCATTGTCTTTGACAGCATTTTCATTGTAATTTAGTTTTTGAAAGTTTAACCTTTGAAAGGCTACCTCTCTGTAGCCACTTGCTACCTATGCCAATTAGAATATGTACTTTATGGTCCAATAGTGGTCGACTGAAGGTTAAATTATATCCTGCTCCTCCTCCCAAATATGCTGAAGTCCTAACCATCAGATCTTGTGAATATGACCTTAGTTAGAAATAAAGTCTTTGAATATGTCATTGAACTAAAATGAAGTCATTAGGATGGGCCCTGATCCAATATGACTGATGTCTTCATAAAAAGAGGAAAAATCTGACATAGATACACAAGAAAAAATACATGTGATGTCAGAGCAAGAGAGAGCAGTAATGTAGCTGCAAGACATGTCATTGATAGCCAGTGAGAAAAGCTAGGGAGAGGTAAGGTAGACCTTCTCTACAGAATTCTTGGGCACATCTTGGCTATGATTATATCTTGATTTTAGATTTAGTATTCAGACGGGTAAAACAGTTCACTCCAGTTGTTTTAAGATCCCACACTTCTGGTATGAAAATCCATAGTAGTTCTCTAGGGCAACTGTAACAAAGTACCATAAGCTGGGTGACAGAAAGTTTTCCAGGACCCTTTGGATGTGGCTCCAGAATTAGAAAAGTTTGGTTTTTCATTTCTTTGAGCCAAGCTCTTCTACCCTTTTAATGCCATCTTCCTGTACCTATTCCTCTCCCCTTAACATCCTGCAATATCCCTCCCAGCTCTTCATTGTTGGACGCTGAGGGTAGGCAGCATCACCACTGTGAGTGGGCGCACTGAGGCTTTAAACGTTCTGTCCTTATCAAGGTCCCTGCGCCGGGTGCCTTCTTTCACTACACATTGATTCTTTACTCATTAAAACCAACCATTTGATTGGATAAATTCCCAGCACAATGATGGTTCTTTCTAAGGGTTATGCTCTTCTTTATTCCAGGGACCTTTTCTAAAATTTTCTTAAGAACACAAACTCTCACTAACGTCATATCAGGCCTGTGAGAGGATGGTATCAGGAAGTCCTCTGATAACTTTTATAGGAGACAGAAGTGGTGAAACATTTTCATTTCACCTTACAAGTAAGACTATAAGTGAGGAGAGAAAGAACCATTTTCTCCAATTATTTCTCTTAAGCAGTAATGCTTTGACCTCTGCCACTTTTGCCCATCTAGATTTTATCTCAGGAGGAGCTCTTTCTCTTGTATCACACAAGTAGGATAACATTAAGCCAGCTCATCTCACCCATTTCTTTCCTTTAAGTTAGAGGGAATGAGCCACCTTCATTTAGTCTGCCTGTGTGCAATGAACGGTCCGTGAGAACTTCATGGCACAAAAAGACATGTGGTAAGTTTCCACTCCTGTTTCTTCTTAAATATAAACTTCCAGCTGTTTTTCCCCCTCCTGAAGTTTTGACTTAATTTAAAAGTTAGATTGAAGTAAGCCATCTAGGGTACTTTATAATGGGGATAAGAGAGTGGGTGGCAGAGAGATGGGGGAGGGAGAAGAAAGCAGCACACATGAGAAAATATGAATCTAGAATCGGGAGGAATGTGTGACATTTGGAACTTGATAGGCTACTTCTGGTGTTAGGAGACCATCATCACTTTTAACAGCCAGGCACCATGTATTTACTTCTAAAGACATATATGCCCTCTTATACAAGCATAGTACATACATGTTCATGTACACCGCCCCCCCACCCCCACATGTCAGACCAGGAGCATAGCCCTCAGGGCTGGCTGAGCTCTCTGCCTATACCAAGCTTCATGTGTGGAGGCATCCGAGGTTGACACCATGAGCAGACTAATTTTAAGTAGCTGCTCGACGTATTTCTTCAGGATAGCCAGGCAGCCTGGCAAGTTGGAATGAACGCAGGAAAACAGATTGGATTATTCCTGCACCAAGATCGCTAACACTGCACAGGCAAGGGCAGATGAATCTGTACTTTCTCAGTCGTCATTACTGTTACTACTCTAAGCACTGTTCATGGTTGATTTCTGTGCTGAAGGGAATTAGGATATCTTGTCTTATTTAGTATTCACAACAAACTTCTGAGATATGTTTTATTCTTTGTTTCTGTTTTCTGGGGGAAGGAGCTTACTCTTGAGCTTGCCCTTTATAGATATGTTAACTGCATGATGGAAAGTAATATGACTAAGATTACACAGTAATTACAATCAGTCTGTGTGGTATTTTCAATTATGCAAACTCATGTACTTTGACCAGAATTCTGAGTAGAAAAGCAGAATTGGAACTGACCCACCCAAGTAAGAGTCAAGAATCAGTGAGTTGTAGTATTAAAATACTGTTTTTGGTAAAATAAAGGGAGGAGGGCTAAAGTTGACTTAGGTAAAAGATTAGGGCCATCAGAGTAGGAATATGAACAGGCAGGAATGCTCCCTAGAATGGTTTGAACTTGAATGAAAGCCCTTGAGCATGGATGAGGTAGGGGTGAAGGAATTTGAAGCTTTACTGTGTATGAACACACGGAACGGGTTAGCTGAGTAAGGGCAACCCTGGACTAGCCAATGTCAAGGGATCAGTGATAGCAATCTTGGATCCTTTCTTCTTTTACTTGGAAGAAATTATTATGACTACATGTGGACGGACAGGTCTTCAACCTCAGGCCCTGTTTTAGACCTACAGGGGCTGTCAAGGCAATAGAAGTCTGATTCCAAAGAGGTTGTATCACACTGGCCCATCTGAAGATGGCCACTGTTGAGAATGGAAACAGTTTTTGTAACTGTATGCGTACATGGCTCTCCGAACAGCAGCTGCTGATGGAGCCAGTGGAAAACTTCTCGTGAGCAGGGAAATGTGAGCCATGTGCCTGTGCCTCCTGCCCAGTTGCCTTCCTCATCTGAGGCATAGCCTGCCCTTTGAAATACTAGGAGCAGGGAGTTTGCATGCGGGGCCTGAGTGGTGTGTGACATAGGAATGTAGATCCGGCCACTTTGCCAGGAAGCAACCTACACTTCAGAGATACTTGTTCCCCTGTCATTCATCTGCTTCCAGGTGAGGAGTGACTGCAGCCAGAAAACAACATCACCTTTCAGGTGTGACCCCTAGAGTCGAGGAAGCTCCTGGGATCATCCATGATCCAAGAAGCAATGGAGGGGAATGTCACGGTTAATTATTTATTGCCCACTGATTACAACAGTGTAAATAAATAAAGGAAACCCATTTAGTCTTTCTACTACACTTTGGTGATTGCCTATGCATTAGCCACTCTTTTTTTTTGTTTGTTTTTCAGAATGATATCCCAGTTTTGTTCACATTACTTAAGAGCAGTTGCCCCATTGTCATCTTCAGACATGCGACTCCATTAATAAAAGTCACCTATGGGAATCTAGTCATTCGTCAGTGAGTGCTTTAGGCATGAGTACATGGCCTAATGCTGGTCTGAAAGAGGGTTGCTTGAGTCTCCAGGACAAGTTCCTTATTGCCTTTAGAGAACACAACATAAGTCAGCAGCTCTGCCTTTCAGGGGTGACCAATATGATTCTTGATCTTTTGCTGCTGGCTGCCACCTAATGACCAGAGGGTAATTCAGATTCAGGGTAAAACAATGAAGTAGACGAGGGCAAAGAGTCACAGAGAAATACAGCCCCTATATCAGGAACAGAGCCATTTACCTCCAAGGTCAGTTATTTAGCCAGTGCAAGCCCTAGATATTTCAGACCATTTGAGTTACATTTCTTGAAAGCTTCTGTATTAACAAACTATAGAAATATCATAAAGAGAGAGGCAAGGCTGAAGATAAAGCTAGATTGGTAGGTAGGTAGGTAGGTAGGTAGGTAGATAGATAGATAGATAGATAGATAGAGAATAGAGAGAAGGAAGTAGCAACTAGTCTGTAAGTTAAAGAGTGGTTGTGAGAGGGAAGACTGGAATGAGACAAGGCCAACTTTGTCTTAAGTTTGTTTGTCTTAAGGTAATTGTAGGTCACATTATGCTACATATTTATCAGTGGTTATAGGTACAAATGGCTGGTGTCACCATTTTACCAAATGAATGATGGCTACATATATGCATACATATATGCATATATATATATATATATATATGTACTCTCTGTTTTAAGGTCAAATGATAGTTAAGACTAGAGGTAAAGCATGAATGCTAAAATATAACACGGCATTGGTCTAGAGTCTGCGAGGCCCCCTTCTTCATCTAAATGAATAATGTACCCTCAGCCTATATTGTGACACTTAAATGGCTGCACACAGACTGGGAATTTTAAAAAATGTCACAAGGTACCTAGAGAGGTGGCTCAGCAGTTAAAAGAACTGGCTGCTTTTCCAGAGGTCCTGAGTTCAATTCCAAGCTACCATATGGCATCTCACAACCATGTATAATGTTTTCCAATGCCCTCTTCTGGTCTGCAGGCATTCAAGCATACACTTTAAACAAACAAACAACAGTTTTTAAAGTCACAGTTTGGGGGCTGTCCTTATCTCTTCAGCAGTAGGTATTTTAGCTGTATGTAGTATGGAGCACTGAGTATTCAGGTAGCCATATGGATGTCTAGTCCAGTCTCTTCATCCAGGGCATGCTCTTGAAAGATACTGACTAGAAGTTGACTAGACACAGACAGAATTGAAGACCCTCTCTACAAGCTGTGATCTAGTTCAGGATCAAGAATCTCAATGCACAGGATGACCACAACACAGAAGCCACAGCATGTCTAAGACCACGACTTTGCCTCCGGGTAAAAACAAGGTGCTGGAGTGCTGTACACTGTTCCAGGAATTGCCTCCCACAGGATTTCGCCAGTCGTTCATGGACACAGACAGACACACACACCAGAGAAGTAAGGTGAGAGAGAAGAAAGAGTATAACATTTACATAATTTCTACTTCCTAATTGTGTCTTCCTAGAAGTCTGAGTTTACAGAACGTACATTTTTTTGCTCCTCGAAAGTGTAAGTGTCTGCTTTTGTGAATTTGATTTGCATGACATGGAGATCTGAAACAAAGAATAATGTCAACCCTGACCAAAGAAGGACAGAAGAGCTAAGTGTAGTGAATGAGAAACAGATGAATGATATCTTTGTTAAAACACACATGGATTTTAAAATTAAGAGAGCAAAGGGGGTTGTATTGTGAATAAAACAATACTGTAAATGCCGCAAGCTCTGCTGGATTGTATTGGGTTGTTCGCTGAGCACAGAGCAACAGTCAGGATCTTATTAATGGATAAGGTATAGTTCATAATCACACACGCCCCAAGCAGAAGTAATCCTAGTAAATCACTCTATTTGTGGCAAGAATAAAACATTACGTCAAAGAATGGCAGGGCGTGTACCCTACAAGTGGACTCAATCGTGGGAGCCGAAGAGGCTGAGGCTCTCTGCACCTCACCCAGGACCTATGCAGTGAGTCAGTGTTCTACTTCTCTCTCCTTTCCCTCCGTCACTAATTGAAAACTGACAATAAAAATACCCCAACCACAAATATCTACAAGAAAACAGAGATATTTGGACATATTGAAATACTTTGGGTTTTATGAGCTCTAATAAGGTTAATCAAGGATCTGGAAAAAATATTTTGTTTCATGGTGGACTCAACAAAACAATGAGCTGGGACCTGCAATGACTGGCCAGGGTGTGTGTGTGTGTGTGTAGGCACATGTGTGTGTATAGTGTATGTATGTGGTGTGAGTGTGTGATGTGTGTGTGTGACGTATGTGAATTGTGTGTGTGTGGTGTGTGTGTTGTGTGCTGTGAATATAGTGTGTGTGTATAGTATGTGTGTGTGGTATGTACGTGCTGTGTATGTGCTGTGTGTGAGTCTCAGTGTGTGTGTATGATGTACTGTGGTGATTTGGGAGCCAATGACTTCCTGGTTGGTTTGTCTGAACTTTGCTTTCCACACTGATGCAAACCATGGGGAACATGGGTGCTTTCTGCTGCTTGGCCATCAGGTGCCTGTCAGTCTCCTGTCACTGGTGTTCTCAGAGCTGCAATTGCTCAGTGGGTTGGTTTTCTGAGATGTTACTCTGTGATGGAGGAACGTTCCCCAGCTAATGTCTTTAGTAGTATTATATAATCTTCACACTAGTGAAAACAAAAGTTGACGCAAGGGAGTCTCTAACTCAGGGTCAGGTAACTTGTGGATTTGTAGGGAATAAGGGAGGCTCTAGCAGCTGATAAGTTCTGGACCCCAAAGTCCTCCTTGCTAGTGACTAGGCTGCTCTGGGGTACCCCAGAAGGTGCAGCTACTGTGAGGTCTCCACAGAAGTTAGGGTGGCAGCTTGATTGTTAGCATTCACTACTCCTTTCTTAAAGTTTTTCCTTTTTCCTCCAAATCTCTTCCCTGATTTTTTTCATGATGCCTCACATGAAAGACCATGACCTAATGCCCTTTCTCAGCTTGCTAGCCTCTTTCCTCCCCTCCTCCTGCTGATGTTCATGTCTGTGTGCTCACATTCCTGTGGGTTGGTAGGTGGTCCCCATATGACACCATCCCATAAGACATCCAGGAAATTAGGAGAACTTGACGCATCATAGTCTCACTGTGCTATGCCCATTTCCTCCACTAGGTGTTTTTATATGGGGGTAATCCCCACTTCCCTGCTAGTGCACCAAAATGTGGATGAACCCCTTAGTTCTAACTTGCAGAGGATCATTTACTTTCACTAGAGATGATGTCCTAAGTCTAGGCATACCTCCAGTGGTGGGATCCTCAGGAACTGTGCTGATGCCCTGAGCTGATCTTCCAGGACCCCCATGTGGTAGGGAAGGGCTACAGAGCAGTAGGAGAATCTCTGCTGAGACAGACGTTAGTTTGTTCCGGGCTCTTCCGACCACACAACCTCCAGAGGCATTAGGTACCAATGCCCATCTTTACGATTATTGAAAGGAGAAAAGAAAACAAACTACAACGATCCAGCACAGTGCCAGGCATACCAGAAACCCAAGTTCCTTTCCATTCTTTCAGTCTCTCATTTACTGCTATACGAGATAAGCTAGTCTTAATGCCTGCCCTTGAAAGGCTCAGGGCTGCACTCCACCATCTGCTCCATGTAATATTTGCTTTTTTAAAATTGGTGTTAGAAGCCTGAGCCAGCAGTCCCAAACTTACCTGAGTTATCTCTTGCCAGCCATGTGCTGTTTAATCAATGAGGGTGGGAGTCTCCTCACAGAAGCACACACTTCTGTGCTGAGACTGCACGCCATGGCTCTTGCTGTCTCTACAGGCCAGCAGAGAGGAAGATTTGAGGGTGCACTTCTCCCTCTGAGGTATCTGGTTTCCTCATCTCAGGTTGTGGTCTCCATTCCCTTGGGCAGGGAGCACTCTGAGCTTATTTCCCCAAGAGATAGAGCCTGGGACTGTATTCTTCCTCCTTCCTCCATTGGAACAGAAGACAGTGGAACAAGCCAGGAAGCTGGCCTCACAGCTGGTCCCCTGGAGTGTGAAAATCCTGACCAACTTGCTGCTGCGTTAATAAATATCAAGCCTTTCAGTGGGAAAAATACATTACCTTCAACTGTTAGGCAAAACAGTCTTGATAAATTGTCATTTTAGCAAACAGTGTTTAAAGTAAAATCAGCAAAGTGTGAGTAATGATTGAGTGAAAATAACTGTATTAAACACAATGGTCTAAGAGCCTGAGAAGAGAGGGTCAGTATGTAGAGAAAAGGGAGAGAGGGAGGAAGTGAGGAAGAGGGAGAGAGGGGGATGGAGACAGACAGAGAGAAAGAGAGAGAGAGAGAGAGAGAGAGAGAGAGAGAGAGAGAGAGAGAGAGAGAGAGAGAGAGAGAGAGAAGAAGAAGAGAAACTTTGGATTTATTATTCTGTTAGTTTTTCTGTTGGAGAAACTCTTATTAGAATATCCTGGGCAGAAAGTCAAAAATCTCCACTTACCAGAGATGTTTAAAAAACATGCTCTCAAAACAGAAACTACCGAATACTTGACTGGACAACATAAATGTGACCAAATTTTTTCAGTACAGTGATGAATCTAGAAGGGCTACAGTTCTTAAAGGGAAT
Organism: Pachyuromys duprasi; assembly: GCA_028658305.1. Taxonomy (NCBI): domain Eukaryota; kingdom Metazoa; phylum Chordata; class Mammalia; order Rodentia; family Muridae; genus Pachyuromys; species Pachyuromys duprasi. The sequence goes on from CM053760.1 coordinate 3,130,066, forward strand.
GTGTGGGAGATTTCTGGGTGAGGAGAGCCTAGAGGACTTTCTCTTGGGAAGGTGACCTTGTCTTTCCATGTTTGTGCTCTCTAATCCACAGCCAAACTTACTAAGTATAACTGAATTAGAAAAGAACCTGAATAATGAGTTAAGAGATGAATAATGACTTTGTAGTTCTAGAATCATGGTTCTAACCATAGCATATTATTGAGCATGTACTAGATTCAAAGCCCTCTGTGAAATGTTTTACATGACTAAAAAAAATAAAATAACTCTCCCAGGCTCATATAACTGGCAAATGGTGCAGCCAGGATTCAACCTCAGGGCTATGTCTAAGTCAGTACTTTATTATTATTATTCTCTTATGTATTACATCTCCAACACAGTTCTTCCTCCGTCCTCCCCTACCAGTCCTTCCCCTGAAGTGGAAGTTTCTGCTTTCTTTGAAGACTCAGTTGAATCATGTGATGTTTTGCTAGAAACTGTCTTGTGAGAGGGCATGTGATGTTTTGCTGTGAGCTCTTTCATGCAAGAGGTGTGAAAACAGCCGTGGGTGGATTCTGAGGAGGGGGGATAAATAGAATCCCATGGACAGTGAGACATAGCTTTTGGATTGTCATTGCTGTGCTTCGACACTTGACTTCACAGAAAGAAATGATCCAGGGAACTTTCAGGGCCATCTAACTGAGTCTTGCAGCTTTCACTGACTTGTCCGGATCTTCTGAATTGTGCTGACTCGAACTGCTGCTTGGTGTTGGCCTTTGGACTGGACTGCTGGTATCCAGACAACAAAGAATGGATTCACACCAACGAACTACTTCTAAAAAGGACTACAACACCCTTTACCTAATAATCTTTTCTCTCTACCTCTGGTCAGTGGGTGGAAGGGAGTGTAAGCATTTAAGAACCCTAAATAAAGTAGTTGGTAAAAATTCTAAGCCTACACTCACCTTCTCCCACATCTACTCTTCCTCCACATCTCTTCAGAAAGAGCAGGCCTTCCATGAATATCAACTATACATGGCATATCAAGTCATAATAAGAGTAGACACCATGTATGAGACGGTTTCTACAACCAAGGACCACGTGTGGATGTGGCCTGGAACCCCGGCTCAGATGGGGCCCATGATAGCTCGTTGTCGGACTGAAGACCCTAGTGAGGGAAACAGGGACTGTTTCAGTCATGAACTTGATGGCTGACTCTTTGACCCTCCCCCATACAAGCCAGGGAGTGACAGACTGG
>CM053760.1:3131799-3158522 GCA_028658305.1 Pachyuromys duprasi
GATGTGTCCTGGAACCCCTGTTCAGATGGGACCCAGGATAGCTCGGTGTAGGACTAAAGACCCTAGTGAGGGAAACAGGGACTGTTTCAGTCTTGAACTTGATGGCTGACTCTTTGACCCTCCCCCATACATGCCGGGGAGTGACAGACTGGTTAGATCCCAGGGGAGGACATTGCAGCCAGCCCTGAGGAGACAGGATGAGCTGGGGTTGGATGGAAGGGGAGGAGGTCCTCCCCTGTTGGTGGACTTGGAGGGGATGGGGAGGAGATGAGGGAGGGTTGAGGAGGAGATGAGGGAGGGTTGGGGAGGGTGGGAGGGAATGAGGGAGGGGGAAAAAAGAAATATAGCAGTTTTATGTATATGTATAGTTTATGTAATAAACATATATTTAATGTAAAAAAATAAATTAATTAAAAAAAAAGAGTAGACACCAGTCCTCATTTTAAGGCTGGACAAGGCAACCCAGTAGGAGGGAAAAGGTCTCAAAAGCCACCAAAAGAGTCAAAGACAGTCCCCACTCCCACTGTTAAAAGTCCCACAAGAAGATCAAGCCACACAACCATAACATATATGCAGAGGCCCTAGGTCAGACCATGCAGTCTCCCTGATTGTCAGTTCATTCTCTGTGAGCCCCTATGAGCCATGGTTAGTTGTTTCTGTGGGTTTTCTTTGGCACCCATGACCTCTGGCTTCTACAATCCTTTTTTCCCCTATTTTGCAGGATTCCCCAAGCTCTACCTGAATGTTTGACTGTGGGTCTCTGCATCCATATCTATTAGTTGCTGGATGAAGCCTCACTGGTGACAGTTATGCTAGGCTCCTGTTGCCAGTCCTGTTTGGTCCAATCCTGGGTCTCTGGACAATCCAGACTCTGGTTCCTGGTTCCTGGCACTCAAGGTAATGACAGGGGTGACCTTTCTCTCAAGAGATGAGTGTCAAGCTGGACTAGTTGATGATTGGCCACTCCCATAATTTCTGCATCAGGGTTACCCTAGCACACCTTGTAGGTGAGACAAATTATAGGTTGAAGGTTTTGTGGCTTGGTGGTTGTCCCAATCCCTCCACTAGAATACTTGCCTGGTTACAGGAGATGATTAGTTCAGGCTGCATAACCTCCATTACTAGGAGTCTCATCTAGATAGATTCCTGGGTATCTAGCTCATGCTCAAGATGCCCTCTTATGTTAAATAGATATGGAGAGAGTGGACAACCTTGTCTTATTCCTGATTTTAGTGGAACTACTTTGAGTCTCTCTCCATTTATTTTGATGTTGGCAATAGGCTTACTGTGTTTTGCCTTTATTATGTTTAGGTATGTCCCTTGTATCTCTGTTTCTCCAAGACTTTTATCATGAAGGGGTGTTGGAGTTTGTCAAAGGCCTTTTCTGCATCTGATGAGATCATCATGTGTGTTTCTTTTTTCTTTCAGTTTGTTTATATGGTGGATTACATTGACAGATTTTCATATGTTGAACCATCCCTGCGCCACTGGGATGAAGCCTATTTGATCACGGTGGATAATCTTTTTGATGTGTTCTTGGACTTGGTTTTCAAATATTTTAGTGAGCATTTTTTTGAGGGAAATTGGTCTGTAATTCCCTTTCTTTGTTAAGTCTTTGTGTGGTTTGGGTATCAGAGTGACTGTGAGTTTTCATTTTTATTCATTAAAAGTAGTTTTCTTTGTGCTTTCTTCTTCAACCTGTGAGTATTTAGAAGTATGTATTAGGATCCAAATACTTGGGATTTTATTTTTAAAGATACCTTTCTGTTACTGATTTCTTTTGTGGTCAGAGAATGTACCTTGTACTATTTCAGTCATTTTAAACTTTTTGAGCTTTGCTTTGTAGTCTAAAATATGATCTATTCACTGAATATTTTTATGTACTGAAAAATCTGTTTGAAGCTGTTATTGAGTGGGATGTCCTACAAATATTAGTTAGGTGGAGTCAGTGGGTGAATATTTTATATCTTACATAACTTTACTGATTTTCTGTCTACTCGTTTTAGTAATTTCTGGGATTTCCAGCTATGTTTAAGTATTTATTTATTTCTACTTTCAACCCTTTTAGTTTGTATTTAGTGTGTTAAAAGGTTCTATTATTGGAGATACACAGTCGTTACTAATACAGCACTTTGTTGTTGTTGTCGTTTTCCTTTTTTATTAAATTCTTTATTAATTACACTTCATTCACCTTATATACCCCTGTAGTTCCCTCCCTCCTCCCTAACACAGCACTTTGGCTTTATCATTATGACATATATTTCTCTGCCCATTGTAATTTTTCTCTTTCTTTTTTTCTTTCTTTCCTTCTTTCTTTTCCTTCCTTCCTTCCTTTCTTTCTTCTATTCTATTCTTCTCTTTTCTAATTGAGACAGGGTTTCTTTGTGTAGCCTTGGCTGACCTGAACTCACTTTGTAGACCAGGCTGGCCTTCAACTCACAGTGATCTGCCTGCCTCTGCCTCCCTGAGTGCTGGGATTACAGGCGTGTACCACCATGCCTTATAATATTTCTTGTGTGATATTAACATGGGATATTCTTAACACTTGCACAGCATCGTTTGATCTATCTTCTTACTTGCTTTTTAAAAAAAGAAGTAAGATTTTATTTTTAAATTATATGATTTTGAACATACTCTACCCAAACCAAACAAGAACAAAATGAAAAGATAACCTACTAGAAATGGTAAGAAAATACAAAAAGAGCATAGCTAAAAGGCAAAAAGTCAACTGTTTCTATATGTGAGTAATAAAAAAATGAAACTGAAACTTCCATTCTATCCACTGTAACACAAAGAGAATAAGATACTGAAGGATAACTTGAACAAAAGAAGTACATGACATTCTTAAGGAAAGATTTAAATATGAAAAGAGACATTTTCTGTTTTTGAATTAAGAGGTTCATAACTTCTAACCAGGCAGTTCTCCCCAAATTGAACTATATACCCAAAAGAGTTCCTATTAAAATCTCAGCACTCCTTGGAAAGAGTTGGAAAAGTGGTTCAAAATTTCATGTGGGATTGCAAAGAACCAAGAATAGCTAAATTTGTTTAGCTTAAAGTAAAAGTGTTGGAGAACTTACTTAATCCATCCTGAAAACCGACATAAATTTATAGGAAAGATGACAGTGTGCCATCGACTCAAGATACACACACATACACACACACACACACACACATCAGTGGACTAGAATAGAATCTAAAAGGAAAGCCAGCTTCATTGTCAATTGATTTTTTTTTTCGTACATAAGTTCTAAGGACTTTAGGTGGATGGAAATATAGTCTTACTCGTGAAGAACGCTTATAGCCGTAAATACCTATTAAGCAACCTGACATACCTACCTCACACTGCACACGAAGTGTAGAATAAGTCAGATTCGGTGCTTCTAATACCACCAGGTGGGTCTCTGTGAGTTCGATGGCAGCCTGGTCTGCGTAGTGTGTTCTAGGCTAGCCAGAGCGATGTAGAGAGACTTATATAAACGAACAAATAAATAGGAAACTAGTCCCCCTTTCACCTCTACCTGTAAGTGTTTTAAAATTCAAAGAAAACTTGTAGTTTATGAGACTGTCCTATAGCTCTCTCTGACCGTCAAGAACTCATGTTGTAGGCCAGGCTGGACTCCGGCTCTCAGAGATTTGCCTTCTTAGTGCCGGGGTTAAAGGTCTCCAGCACCACGCCTGGCATAATTTTACTTTTAAAGTTAATATGAATGAGACAATAGATGCATTTTTATTGTTTAAGATTTTACATATACATACATATGTGTTTTATAAAGCTATTCCCAGTTTCTTTCTTCTAATTTCTCCTTTATCTTTCCCATCATTTTACCCTCCCAACCTCATGAACTGTTTTGTAAGCCTAATGAGTCCCCTTTGTTCTGCCAGTATGTGTATAGATGTGGGACCATCTGCTGAAGCATGCATAATTTTGTGTAGGCCTCAATCCTGAAGGAAAACATACTTTTTCTTCTCCAGAGGCCACAAATTGCCAATAGCAACTCAGCTGTGGGAAAGGGGAGACTTTACTAACCCACCCCTCATCTGTGCGTGGATTTTGTCTGCCTTGATCTTGTGCTGGTTTTTGTTCATGCAGTCACGGCCACTGTGAGTCCATGTGTGAAATGGTCATGCGATGTCTAGAAAAAAAATATTTCACTTCCTAAATTCTATTCTGTTGTCATTATTCTACTTCTACTATTCTGTTGTCATTATTTGTTAATGTGACTCTTTAGAGCTTTTAAAAGCTTTTGATTTTATTTTATATACATGGGCATTTCGCCTACATGTGTGTATGTGCACCGGGTAGATGCAGTGCCTGTGGGGGCCAGAAGAGAGTGTCAGATCCTCTGGTACTGGAGTTTCAGACGTTTGTGAGACACCACGTGGGTACTGGGAACTAAATCAAGTTTTATTCAGGAGCAACAAGTGCTCTTAACTGCTCAATCTTCTCTCCAACCCTAGATTTCTTTTTGAAATGGGTCTCATATAGCTTAGGCTAGTCTTGAATGTTCAACAATTCTGTTTTACCCTCCAGAGTGCTAGGATTACCGAGTGATGCTCATAAGAAGTATAATTATATAACCTTCAAGTATTGGTCTCTATCTTTTTAAAAAATATATTTTTCTTATGTTTTCATTAGCAAAAGTCTCTAATACAGTATTAAAAGTCATAGCAGTGAACTTTGCTTTGCTCTTGAGTTTATATATACTGATGTAAAATAATTCAATTATAGTATTTGTGGAACAAATTTAAAGACTAGGGGTGACCACAACAACAATGGTCTAGATCCTCCCACATCAGTCAATGAACAAGAAAATGTTTGACAGGCTTTCCCACAGCCAGATCTTATGACTTTTTTTTTTTTTAACTGGGGTTTCCTCCTCTCAGGCAGCTCCAGCCCGTGCCAAGCTTATAGCACAGTTTACTTTATTTTTCTATTTTCTATTTTAAAAATATGGCACTTAGTGTTCTCTAGTGCAAGAGTGTCATAAACGTTCTGATTGGACTGAAGACCTTCTTAACAGTGGAAAACTAATGTCTGATGATGTACTTTAGGTATTTAGTGTGCCTTAGAGGAACAAACACACAAAAAGCTCCAAGTTGGCATGGTACTTGTTGAAGGGATTCAGTAAAAGAAGGGAAGCGGTAACTGAGCATAAGGATTAAAATTCATTACACACACATATGAAGCTCTGAAAGAATAATAAATAAATGTAAATTTGTCAAAACTTAAATTTTAAATGATATAGTGAAATAGCTATTTTAAAATATTTTGCCTATTCCTCACTTTCCTGTATCTAAATGCTAACTTAGCATTGGCCATCAAATAAACATATTGGTAATGCTTGTTTCATAATAAACTGTGGTGGAACTTAAATCTTAAGAAAAACAATCAGCTATTTGTTTTTCCTTAATTATAAATTTTGATGATCCATGCTATTTTCTGTTCATATTAAAATAATTTCAAAGTTGAATGTTAGCACTATTACTTACAATTAATTTTAAGCAGAATAAACATTCTCTAAGTAATCATTGTATTTTTACTATTACTGTTACCTTTGACAAAGGCCTTGCAGTCCTGCATTAGCTTGGGTCTAGCAATTTTAACGTTGTAATTTTGTTCTCATCCCTCCTGAGGACAAGACATTTCTAGGATTTGGATTCTCTTTTCTCTTTCTATTCATTATTTGCTTAATCTCAGGTTCGTTTAGTTTTCATAATATTTATTTTGTGCTACGTTTGCTTAAACAATTACTGGGATTAGAGGTTTCAGCACTACCAGCCATCTTCCCCATCACCGCCTCTGTGTGTACACTTGCTATCTGAATAAACTCACTCTACTTCCTTGACATCTGCGTATTAAACATTCTCAGTGCTATCCAGGAATAGTCCTTCCAGGAATGTGACAGATGCAACATCGTGCCCTTACTCAAAGTTAGTCCCGTCGTCTTACTACTTCTCTATGGTTGTGATAAAACACAACGACAGAAGCAACTTAAGGATTACCATTTCAGAGAAATACAGCCCATTCTGGTGGGGAAGATATGGCAGTGGTCACAGAAGGTCTATTGGCAGCAGCAGAAGGCTGGTTGGTCACACTGCACCTATAACTGGGAAGCAGAGAGTGTGCAGGGTGTGGAGCCAGGCTACAAGGTGACCTCCAGTGGCTCACTTCCTTCCTCTGGCTCTGCCTCCTAAAGTTCTACAGCTCAAACAGCACCACTTGTTGGGAACCATGTGTCAAACAAGAGCCTGTGGGGGATGCTTTACTTTTAAATCACTTACCGTTATCTGATATAAAGATCTGGATTTACTATTTACTGGTATCTATCAAAGAGCATGGAGAGAAAGGAGTTTGTCTGTGGGCACGACATGACTTACTGGAAGAATGGCTACAGTCAACATTCTGGGTGAAAATAGGGTGTATGTGCTACCTTTCGCTGTGGGAGCAGAATAACGGCAGTGGCTGGCATGTGAAGATGGCCAGCATGTCAGGCCTGCTCCTAAAGGAAGGTATCCCTTTGTGCACCTCTGCCACTCATTCTGGTGAGCGAGAGGAAGGTGGTCAGGTCTAGTACACTGACTAAAAGCTCCAAACCTGTGATTTGGACAGTAAAAGCGGCTGCTCCAGGGCAGCGTGGCTCAGCAAAGCGCTGCTGCCTGGGCTGGGTTCATCCTGGACTGTCTTGGCAAGTCCAACTCTTTTTTTCTCTCCTTAATTTTGAAAAGTTTTTCTTATTAATTAAATTCATTTCTTGGCAGTTGTAGAAATGCATTTTAAGTATTCTTTTCTCCTACTTCTGTCAATACCCCCTTCTCCCTACACATTTATCTTCTACATTCATGTGATTTTGTTTTATGACACACTAATAAGTCATGTTGTGCCTTTCTCTCCATGTTCTTTAGGTAGGACTGTCTGTGTGACCACACATTTAGACATATCTATTGATGGTACACAGATGTGTACACCGGTGGTACACGGCTTATCATACTGACTCCTGCTCTCCCATAATCTTTCAGGAGCCAATAAACCATGAGCCAAAATAGACCTTTGCTCCTTAATTTGTTTCTATCTGGTACTATAGTCTCAGAAATGCAAAGTTCACTGATATAAGTAAGCACATGTCAGGTGAGGAACTTGTGTGCTACAATAAGGCCTTTATATTTTATCTTTGCACCAGGAGAGGAGCCCTTGAATATGGCTTAGAAAATGTCCTGTATCACACGGTGTTGATCTTATTGCAGAGGATTGAAGGGAAGATAGTGGGCTTGTCATAAGGGAGACCTATAACCCACTCTCCTTAGACTTCAGTTGAGGACCGAGGCAGTAAGTATAAGAATAGGAGGCATAAATGTGCTTCAATTAATGGGGAAGAGGAGTCAGAGTGCGGGGAAAGGGGAGGACTCAGACACGACTTCTGCATTTCTGACTGGGGCTGTGATAAAAGAGGAAGATCTAGAGATTTTTTTAATGGGTGCTGAGATTCAAGGTTTATTTTGTGTTGACTTTCATCTATCTAGGTCAAATTTGTAGCTCAAAAGAGGTATTTCTGCTAGAAATAAACATGCGTTGACTAAAGAATGAATAGTCCAGTCGGTGAAGTGGCAGAATGGATATCGATGCTCATTGTCTTGTAAGGAAGAAGAACTAGGGCCAGAGACCTCCTGAGAATGTTAGCATTTATGGGACGAGCTGACAAATGGGGAAAGCTGAGTTTAAGGAGTTAATTGATGATTTATTTTGGAATATTCCCGTAATGAATTATCTTGTTGATAACTACCAGGACTCTTCTTTGCCTTCATCCCCTCTTTCTCCTCCTCTCCATACTCTTCTACCTCTTTCTCTCTCTCTCTCTGTTGTCATGTCCCCCTCTTTCTTTTTTCATCCCCCTTCCTCTCTCCATTCCATCCGTCTCCCTCTTTCCATCCTCCTTTTCTCTTCTCCGCTTTCTTTCTTCTTTGCTTACCTTTTATTCTTTTCCACTCAAAATCTTGGACTCCAACAACACACTTTCTTATTCTTTTCAGATATGCTAACTATTAACAAAACATTTCAATTTATTTTATAAGTGCTATATAAGAGGCAATAAAAGGAAAAAAGTAATATATATATATATATATATATATATATATTTGAGATAGGGTTTCTCTCTGTAGCCTTGGGTGTCCTGGACTTGCTCTATAGACCAGACTGGCCTCAAACTCACAGAGATTCACCTGCCTCTGCCTCCCTGAGTGCCCAGGTTAAAGATATGTACCACCATACCCAGCTTACTTAATATTTCTTACATCCATGAATGGTCTCATTTAAGTCCTCCCAAGTTCTATGGGAGGTATAATCCACCTTAATTTTTAACTGGGTCAGAGCCCTATTATCAGCTAGATGTGGCAGTCCAGGTTTAGACCCTGGCTCACAAGCCTCAGTCCTGCATCATACTGCCTTTCTCTATTTCCTGTTCCTTGGCCCTCCTTCCAATCCTATATTTGCTTTGTTCCTTCCCTTTTGTACTCTCATTGCTTTGGTTCTATCATTCCTTTCAGCACAGGAAAATGTTCTTTTCCATGTCTCTCTGCAGTGGCATCTTTAGACTCTGGATGTGTTCCAGCTTGTCAGGCTCTCCTTAGAACCTTGGTAGCTTTGTGTCTTTAGTCTGTCTGTCCTGATCACGGCCTGGGAAACTCTGCTCCTGATGGTTGTTTCTGTTGTTGATGACGATGATAATTGTTATATTATCAAAGGCTTGTACCTGTTATGCAGCAGTCATGTAGCAGCTCGTTCTTGCCTCATAGCATCCCTGAGGATGGTGTGTGGGACTTGCTCTTCTTCTTCCAACATCTCCTTTGTATAAAGACTTGACCATGATTGGTCTCCTGGGAGTCTCACATACACTTGCCTTTTTGCTCAAATGGGTCTGAGGTTAAGTTTCACCTCATCCCCTCCCGGCTCACGACTTCTCTCTGAGCATGAGCTTCCCAGCATGAGCACAGAGGTCTTTAAAAGTAAATAGGAAGGCACTGGTGATCTGGCAGTAGAAGGACAACTTTAGTGGCCAAGCTCCTTCTACAGAACTTGGTGTAGTTCTCAAACATGTTTATAGAAGAAAAGAGAATTCAAAATTATCTGGTCAACCTCTTATGTCTGGATGCTTCTGAGTCTATTGTTTATGTAACAATAGTTTTATTTTTCCTGAAAGAAGAGATCTATACTTGCCTATAAAATGTTTAAAAATAGTTTTAGTTTACTAATCTACCATAAAATCACTGAGAAAAATAACCAGCCATTTGCCAAGAAGAACAAGGATTCAGGAATTTGAAGGTACCCACAGTGCCCTTTCTCTCAGGAAAGCAGCTGTGGTAACCGTGGCCTGCCCCAGGCCATGCCCAACTTCCCAGATGGACAAGGAAGGAACAACTTGTTCCTTCTCCTAGGACAGCTGGCCCTGATTTTGGCTAGATCTGGATTCCCAGGTCTCACGGGCACTGGTTGCTACAGTTTGGCATGAGACTCCGGCTCTGGCATTTCCAGAAAGGCTGTTCTCTGACTAATCTGGAAGGGACACCTATCATCACCATGATCTTGTTCTTACAGCAGCAGCGGCAGCGACAAATGACCTGCATATCCCACAATCTGTCCATGAAATGAGAGCTAACACTTTGGTTCCAAGCCCATTTGACTTTTCGAAGAGCTCTGAAGCAGGAGCCAGGAACCCCCAGAGTCTTGTCTGGCTCCACCACTAGCCAGCTATGTGACCTTGACTGATTTGCTCCTGCAGCGTGTGAAAGGAATGGGCTTCTGTGATCACTGTGGCCTCCTATATTCTAAGAGACTGTGACAGTTGTACAGTTCTCAAACAATTGATGTTTAGAAACTGCCAGTGACAAACTACTCCCACAAATGATAGCATTTCACCAAGATAGAAGAGGAAGAAGAAAAAAAGGAGCTACAGGCTGTTTTAAAAAGTGCAAAAAGAGATTGGAAAGAGAATTAGATCCATTGAGCATGTAATAAATAGCACATTCTTTCTCTTGCCTCAGCTCACAAATATGACGATCTCACAAACCCCCCAAATACCTCTGACCTTGGAGAAAAGTGACAAAAAGCTGTAGGAATTAAGCCTTTGGAAAGCAGGAAATCAAAGGATTGACTCTAGGGCTTCACACATGATAAGACTCTACCAATCTGAACTCTCCATCCTCTTTACTGTATAAGACATGGTCTCACCATTTTTCTCAGGCTGGACTTACCATCCTCCTGCCTCATCTTCCCAAGTGCTGGTAACATGTTCCAGTAGCTATTCTATTGCTGTGAAGAGACACTGTGGAAAGTCTTATAAAAGGAAGAAGTTAATTATGGGCTTACTTACAGTTTCAGAGGCTCAGCCATTATTATCATGCACTTGGTGACATGCATGGTGCTGAAGAACAAGCAGTTGATAGCTACATAGTGATCTACAGGCATAGAGAGAAAGGGAGGGAGAAAAGGAGGGAGAGACAGAGACAGAGAGACTGGGCCTGGAACTCTCCAACAAAGCCACACCTCCTAATCCTTCTAATTCTATCAACCTCCTCCCCCTCGGTGACTAAGCATTCATATATATGAGCCTATGGGGGGACAGTCTTATTCAAACCACCACAAATAAACATAAATTGTATATTCTATTTCATAAGCTAGGTAGGGTTTCTGTTCCTCCATAGAATAAAGTGGTTGCTATACAAAAATGCAGCTAATTAAGCCAATCATTATAAAATGTCAGGCCCCTACCATTGGTTTCCAAGATGGGACTTCCATCTCAAAGCCTGGAGCAAGAACCTGGATGTTGAGGAGCATGATTTATTCCTCCACCCTACAAGGTTGTAAAAAGACTGAGTAACTACCTAGTCTACTTCAGCTAAGACAGGCAGGCAGGCAGGCAGACAGACAGACAGACGAAAGAAGGAAGGAGGGAAGGAAGGAGGAAAGGAAGGAAGGAAGGAAGGAAGGAAGGAAGGAAGAAAGAAAGAAAGAAAGAAAGAAACAAAGAAAGAAAGAAAGAAAGAAAGAAAGAAAAAGTCCACTCACCTGGCAGATAGGAATGACAGGCTTACAGAGAACATCCTGTCTCCTCCCAGCCTGCACAGGAAGGGAAATCATGTCTCTCTGTTCCTCAGTTGTTAACTGATACTGGATGGCATTCTGTTTTCAACAATGTGTGAAGACAGTAGAAGGTAAAGAGAGGCAAAAGCCCCAGAAAATGAAGACCATTGCTTACGACTTAAGCAAGAGGATATAGCCAGAGGGTTCACACATACCATTTCCTTATCAAGTCTTGTTAGAAACTTTGATTACCTTTTTACATGGAACCCTCCTACACACACAAATACAAAAGTTTCAGAAATTAGCATTTAATGCTTTGTGTTGGGGGTACGATGTTTTGTTTCTCTGAGCCAGGGTTACCTAATTCAGCATAATCTTTTTCGGTTTCATCAAGTTACCTGAGCATTTCCTGATTTCAGTTTTCTTTACAGCTGGCTAATATTCCATTTTGTGAATATACCACATTGTTATTATCTATTCGTTGGCTGAAGGACATTTAGATGGCTTCCATTCCCTCGCTATTGTAAACAGAGCAGCAATGAAACAGGGCTGAGCAAGTACCTGAGGAGCAGGATATCAAGCCCTTCGGGCATATGTCAAACAGCAGTATAGATGGGTCATATGGTAGATCTAATTTTAGCTTTTTAAGAATTCTCCTTACTGATTTCCATAATGGCTTCACCAGTTTGCAGTCCAGCAAACTGAATGAGGCTTTTCCTTTCCTCACATCACTGATGGAACTCTGCCTGGGGTAAGACAAAAATCTAAGAGCACTTCTAATTTGCATTTCTCTAATCACTAAGGATGTTGAACACATTTAAAGATATTTCTTAGTCATTTTTGAGAATTCTTTGTTCATATCCATAGTAAATTTTTCAGTTGGGTCATTTGTTTTCTTTGTTCTCTTCCACTTTGTAGGCTTCCTCTTTATGTAGTTGATTGTTTGCTTTGCTGCTCATTACTGTTCCCTGAAAATGTCAGGGAAAATGCACCCATGAAAGCTCAACATCGTGGTCTCATGAATAAGTTTGGTATAACGACAATACCATCTGACATGCCAATGTGGACAACCAAAATTCCACATGGTGCGAGCCTGGGATCCACTTCTTTCCTTGGGACATCCAGGCACTGTTGCGTACAGGTACTGGACTCAAAGGAATGAAGCTTAGCCAGGTGAGTGGGTCATTAGGATCCCGATTGGGCAGTGAGTACCAGGCTGGGGCATGGGGAATGGAGTGGCATCTCTAATACAGCTCGTTCAGTAATACAGCCTTTGCATTGACACAGTTCTTTCAGTGATACAGCTCACTTTATGGGGGACAGAGAATACGAGTTATATAAACCTTGGGGAAGTGGGTAGGGAGTTTGGGGTGCATGTATATCATTGGCTGGGAATGTTTCATTAGCATGAAGAGCAATTCCAGGTGCTAGCTGGACATGTCTTAGTCACCAGGCTACATGACTACCTCTAGAATGGTAGAGGTATGCATCACAAGACTATATGCACCGGGGCATGCAGGCACAGAACAGGGAGGGAGTGATCCTTTTTCCTGCTAGTCTCAAGACTGAGATTTTCAGGGTCTGGAAATGTTTTGAACTCACTCTTACTCAGGGCCAGTTTTACATGGTTCATGTGTTCACAGGTGGCCAATGTCCTCTAAGAGTTTAAAATCAGATTTTGCCATGGATGAACTTTCTCATAGGTCATCCAGCTCCAAGTGGTCAGTCCATCACACACATACATATGAGAAACACTAAATGAACATATATATATATATGTATATATATATGTAACAATACATATACATATACATGAAACAGTAATAATTAAAGAAGAGGTTATGAATTTGGGATGGGGCAAGAAATGAATGAGTAGGAGGGAGTAGTGATGTACCTGCTGTGCTCATGTGTGAGGTTCTCAAAATTATTTTTAAAAGATTTAGGAGAAAGATTTGGAATGTTCTCCCTAAAAAGAAATGAGATATTTTTGAGGAAATATACTTACTTATTTGAATATATATATATATATTCACATAAACATTGCAAAGTGCCCCATCAAAACTGTGTCAGTTAAAAAAATTAAAAACAGCATAAAATTTAAAGCAAAAGTCAAGGAATCCTAGAGCTTTTTAATGCTTTATTTATTTTTATTTTTTAAATTTTTATTAAGTACACTTTATTCACTTTGTATCCCCCATAAACCCCTCCGCTGCTCCCCTTCCAATCCCACCTTCCCTCCCCCTTCTCCACACATGCTCCTCCCCAAGTCCACTGATAGGGGAGGTCTTCCTTTCCTTCCTTCTGATCCTAGTCTATCAGCTTTTATCAGGAGCGGTGGCAATTGTCTTCCTCTGTGGCCTGGTAAGGCTGCTCCCCCATCAGGGTGAGGTGATCAAAGAGCATGCCAATCAGTTCACGTCAGAGGCAGTCCCTGTTCCCATTACTATGGAACCCACTTGGATACTGAACTGCCATGGGCTACATCTGTGCAGGGGTTCTAGGTTTTTTTCATGCATGGTACTTGATTGCAGTATCAGTCTCAGGAAAGATCCCTGTGCTCTGATTTTTTGGTTCTGTTGCTCTCCTTGTGGAGCTCCTGTCTTCTCCCTATCTTACTATTTCCCACTTCTTTCATAAGATTCCATGCACTCTGCCCAACAGTTGGCCATAAGTCTCAGCATCTGCTTTGATATTCTGCAGGGCAGAGCTTTTCAGGGGTCCTCTGTGACAGGCTCCTAGCTTGTTTCCTGTTTTCTTTTTCTGATGTCAATCTGCTTTGCCTTTCTGGCTGGGGATTGACCATTTTAGCCAGAGTCCTCCCTGTACACCTTCTTTAGGTGTACAGATTTTAGTAGGTTTATCCAATTTTATATGTCTATATGAATGAGTATATACCATGTGTGTCTTTCTGCTTCTGGGATAGCTCACTCAGGATGATCCTTTCCAGTTCCCACCATTTACCTGCAAATTTCATGATATCCTTGTTTTTTATTGCTGAGTAACATTCCATTGTATAGATGTACCACAATTTCTGTATCCATTCCTCACTTGAGGGGTATTTGGGTTGTTTCCAGATTCTGGCTATTACAAATAAAGCTGCTGCAAACATGGTTGAGCAAATGTCCATATTGCATACTTAAGCCTCTTTTGGAATCCTAGAGCTTTTAAAGGGGTAAAGCAATGGCTTTTGATTTCTTTCTGTAAGTGTGTCACTTGTTCCTTTTGTCATCACTGTGACCTGGTGAGAAGCAGCTTAAAGGAAGGTTTTGCTTTGCTTACAGATTAAGGCATAGAGTTCATCAAGGAGGGCAAGACATGGTGGGGAGTGGCCGGGGGCTGTAGTAGGTGGAACTTGCTCACATATCTAAGGGTCAAGTAAGAGAGGAGGGCAAACTGCTGGCACTTGCCCTGGTTCCCGTGCCCTCCCTAACCCTCACTCCCTTGCTTCAGTCTAAGATTCCAGCCCATTGGATGATGCTGTCCAAACTCAAGGTGGACCTTCCTGCCTCAACTATACCTCTCTAGAAATGCCCTCACAGACACACTCAAGGGCAAGCACAACTGATTCTCTATGTGTTCTTTTAAACCCAACTGCATTGACAATAAAGTTTAACCATCACATCTTATTTCCAGTATCATCTTTATCCCACGAAAGATTTATGTATCTATTTATTTATTGCGCTTAACCCATCTCTTTGTTAGCCAAAGTGTTGAAAGCTTAACAATTCCTAAATGCACTTCATTTCCCTGTTGATGCTTTAGTTCTTGGGAGCCTTCACTACCTAGATCAGTTAAACTTTGCTTAAGTCATGCTATATGAGAATCCACTTCCCAAATGATACAAGCTTATTTAGCTGAGAAGTCTATAGGTTGATGGTTTAGACTGGAATTGTTTTTTTTTTTTTCTGGTTGTAATAAGGTTTATTCACCTAGCCCTGGGCCATCAAATCTTTGGGCTTGCAGTTAAGTAACATTTGATGAAGATCTTCTACCCATGTGTCTCCACCTCCCTTGGTAGATTGGTGCTTGCAACAGTACACAAGTATAAGAGCACAAGGAAAAATAGGTTAGGCTTTATCTCAGTCTTGGCCTGTGTTCATAGCTACGCATATCCTATTGATCACTGAGTCATGTGACTAAATTGATCTCTTCATGAGAGAAAATGCACATGGTAAAGGACATGATAGAGGGACATAAGAGGAGGAGGAAAGATTGTAGGAGTCAGAGGACAGCGTGGCCCACTGACTCAACTAAGCAGGACTCACATGGGCTCACAGGGACTGAAGAAGCAAGCATGGGGCCTGCATGCATCTGCACCAGGTCCTTGGCATATATGTTATAGCTGTTATATTAGTGTTTTGTGAGAATCCTAAAGGTGTGTCTCTGACTCCTTTGCCTGTTCTTGGGACTTTTTTTGCTCCTATTAGATTGCCTGGGCCAGCCTTGATATGAAGACTTTTGCCTTGTCTTAAGGTATCTTGTTTCGTCCTGTTTGGCTGTTGTTGCTTGGAGGTCTGCTTTTTATCTGGAAAGGAAACTGGGACACAGAGGAGCTGGGAGCGGGTATCTGGGAGGAATGCAGTGAAGGAAAACTGTGGTTGGGGTGTTTCATATGAGAGAAGAATCTATTTTCAATAAAAAGGAAATTGCATGCCTAAAAAAAAAGGAAGAAATGGCATGATCAACACAACCAACATACTAGCCAATCCTAGGTTCCTTACCACAGACAAAGAAGGATTTTTGAAAATCTGTCACCATGATCGCTTATTATGAGAATTTCCCACCAAAAGATAAGTTCTGTGAGAGCATCATAATGCCACCACAGACTCTAACACACCATGCACTCAATAAAATTTCCACTAAAGCCATAAATAAATGTTGCTGGCTATACTATAGAACATATTTCAAGAATGGTCTTTGTGGGTATATCAGGAAGTTTTGATAAATGGCCAATTGTCACTGAAAATAAATGAGACAAATATAGTTTCTTTCTGCATGTTTTTGCAACTACTATACCACTGTTTCATCTTTTTTGGTTTTGTTTTGTTTTTATATTTGATTGATATGAGCTTGGCAGAAGTTGTGAGGCACAAAGAAAGGACTGGCCTGTCTTTAGACAGAACCTGTCTCAGCTTGTCAATCTATACCAGGGCTAGGGATTTGTACACCTTGGACAGACAAAGGACCTCACAGAAGGGTTTGACATTGACTGCTATGCCCTAATCATGTGTCCCAAGTCACTTATGATACAGACATTGTATGTGGTGATGATCTTTAAAAGCTAAGTAATGTCAAGTGAGGCCCTATGGGAGAGGGTGCTTAGGCAACATGCCTAGTGTTATCAGAAAACATGAAAATATAGACACTCATAGAGGAAGGCTGTGTGAACACACAGGGAGAAGAGAACCTGCAATAAACCAAGAAAAAACCCCAGAAGAAGCAAAGCCCATGAAACCTTGAGCTTGGACTTCTACACTCCAGAAATGAAGAAAATAAATTTCTGTTTCCACATGGTCTGTGATACTTTGTTACTGAAACCTTTGAAAAGTAATGTGCCACATTTATCTTAAAAAAAAAAAGGAGCTAGAGGTAGATCTGCTAGGAGAGAATCTTTCTCAATCTCACCTCCAGCATGAGTCTGAGGGTGAGTCCATTGGAAAATCTGTAGGAGCTGTCTACTTGGGAAGGCTCCAGGGACCCCTTCAGAGTGCTGGTGAAGGCTGAAGACAGATGTTGTTGGGGTCTTTTCATGTGGCATTCCTGGGGCTTTGCAAACAGCTCTGACTTATTCCTCATAGGCCAATGCTAAATTCCATTCATTAGCAACTTTCCCAAAGGCCCAATTTTATTGGTTCTTTTAGACTTCCTCTTTGCTTTTCAGGCCCCTGTTCAACTAAAATGTGGTGTCTTCAGCAAATTCACCTACCTCATTATGTGTGATCCTGCTTCTAGGCCAGTTAGCTCTTCTCCCAACTTTTAATAAATAAATACAGGTTTTGAGACCAAAACTCAAGAGGCCATACATTTAATTGCTTTCCATGCTGAGAAAGAATCATTTATTAGCATTGTGCAAAGCACCGAAAACCCCAAACCACATGAAACATACAAGTTCTGTGCCAGAGCTTGGCGGAAAAACAGCCAAATTTCATCTGAACTTTGTTAGGCCTTCTGACCTTTCACAAAACCTCAAAGCAAACACAATTCAGCCCCTGGATAGGCTCAAATCTGAACTGTGTGCTGTCATTTGTTTGGTTTTTCAGCAGCTGCTTATATGGCCAATCCCTACTTCTGGCTCCCCCCCACACTCCCCCCGCATTAAAAAACTCATAAGATGGCTTTAGCCCAGTGTGATGTTCTGTTTTATTTTTGTTTTGCAACATGTCTATCCATTGTGAAATTCAAACCTTTGGAAAGAAGATCGTTCCACAGAAACAGTTCTGGTGTAGAATTTCTAGACAAATTGGAGCTCAGAGATTAAAAGTGCAATCATGATCACCTTATAGTGTAAAATGCATTCTGTCCAACTCTAAAAGTCCCTATAATCATTAGTAGCTCCAACATTTTAAGAGTGCAATTCAGAGAGAAACTAGCTTAAAAAGTCACTAGTATGCTGAGAGAAGGTGGAGATGAGGCAGGAGCAAGGGGTTCAAGGAGAACAGTATTGTTTTGTGCTAAAGAAGTTAAGTCTGGAAGTGCAATGGTTCTGGAAACAATGGATTTAGGGCAAGAAATTGACTGGTCACTTCACCACATGCCATTTATATTTTTCTTGTGTTCTTAGTAGAGATCCCTTAAAGGGAGTTCATAGCCTTATCTATATCATCACATATCCATCAGGGCTTCCTTTTACTATCCAACTACATTCAATAACTTTATGCCAAGTGCTTCTAATAGAAGGAACTATCTAGTGGCTCTTGTTACAGTTGGATTCAGGGAGGTGGCTGACATGGTGTGGATGAAAGGCCAGGAGTCATCTTAGTTTCTTTTCCAGTCCTTGTGATAAAATAATACTCTGAGAAAAGCAAGTTAAGGAAGAAAATACTTACTTGGTTTATAGGTTACTATCCATCATGGCAGGGAAATCCCAGCGGCAGGAGCTTGAGAAATCTTGGTCACCTTACATCCAGAGCCAAGAGGAGAGAGCAATAGACTGATGAGTGCATGCTAGTGTCCATCTTGTTTTTCTACCCTAGTAGAATCTTGGGATAACTGCCTGGGGAAGGCTGCAATACAGAGTGGGTGGGGCTTTCCATTTCAATGAATGTAATCAAGATAATCCCCTATAGATAAGGCCAGAGACCAACCTAATCTAGGCAACCCCTCCTCAGGACTCCCTTCCTGGTGATTGAAAATTGTATTAAGTTGATTATCAAAAATCTACTCTACTTGTCAATTTGACACACGTTCTTTTTTAACTCAAAACATTTCATCCCTTGTATCTATGAGTTCATGATCACCTTATGGTATAAAATGCATTCAGTTCAACTCTAAAAGTCCCCATAATCATTAGTAGCTCCAACATTTTAAGAGTCCAAAGTCAACTGTGAACATCTATAAAACAAAAGCATAAATTTATGTTCTTCCGACATGTAATGACACAACATAAATATTCTCCTTTCAAAATGGAGACATTGGGGCGCAGTGAGAAGTGATCACACCAAAAATACAAACCCCAGAAGGAGAAATGACAAATCCTGCAACTCCATGAACTTATAATCTACTGGGATCCCAAAGACCTCCCCTCCCGCCCTGCTACCAGCAGCACACAAAGCTTCTCTCTTAAGGTTAGGCTGGCTTCATTCCATAACTGCAATCACCTTTCGGTGATCTCCCAAGTTCCGGCCATCTCCACCATCCAAGGGTCTCCTCTATGAAGACTGGGGTTAACCTTCACAGCTTCATGCAGTGGCCTTCAATAGACTGCAACCCTGCTGCACAGTTCCTAGTCTCAGTTACTTGCTATGGCCCTTTCAACATTTCATGCCTTTAAAACCAACACCACATGGACACCTATGCCAAATTTTGTTGCTAGATGGAGGTGTCACCTGGCTTCCTTGGGCCACAGCTTTATTAGAGTCTATGCGATGACCCTCAGAAGACTCTTTGATATTGTCTTAGTGCAGAATGCCAGGATGCCTTTTTTAAATGATATTAATCTTTTAAAATTTGTTTTTTTATCTGTACTCTTCTTTTCTGAAGATTTAAGCTTCTCTCTATATACATATTCTCTATATATTTACTCAATTAAAAAATTACTACAGGGCTGGAAAGACGGCTCAGATGTTAAGAGCACTGGTTGTTCTTCCAAAGGTCTTGAGTTCAGTTCCCAGAAATCACATGGTGGCTCATTACCTATAATGAGATGTGGTGCCCTCTTCTGGTCTGCAGACACACATGCAGGCAGAATACTATATAAAAAACAAAAACAACAAAAACTGACTCCATTGCTTTTGATTCAGCTTCACTAAGAACACAGGCAGACTGAAGCCAAAATCATGGTCAAAATATCACATGAATGGCCCCTAGTTCAGTCCCTGATAGTTTTATTTCTGCTCTACAAGATCAAGATCAGGGTACCCAAAGTCCAAGTTTCTTTCAGCATTCTTGTCTTCCAAGCTCCCACTAGAAATGCATCAAAATGTTCTTATAGCAGCCAAATTCTTCCACACTTCTTCTACAAAACAGTCACAAAGCCCTAAATTTTGCATAGTCAGATATATCACAGTAAAGATACACTCCTGATACCAATTTCTGTCTTAGTTTATTTTCCTGTTGCTGTGATGAAATACTTGGCTCAGTTTCAGTTACAGTTCATCACATTAGGAAAGTCACAATGGCAGGAGATTGATGAAAACTTACAATCGTGCTTAAACCAGATATGCCTTCAAGGCTTGGACAGGTATCTTAGGTCAAGTTAGATTCCATACTGGGTATCAGGAGTTAATTATTACAGGATAAAAATAATACCTGAATTATAGTGCTAGTATAAGCAAACAGAAGAAGATAGGATGGAGTATGTGTGCCTAATAGTCATTTTAGTGGGCAGCTCAGGATAGCCTGGAAGCAAGCAATTGCTCTAAGCTTAAGGCTGGAGTTTGGACAGGATTTTGATCACTGTGTGTTAAAAGTTAATTTGAGGCAGGGCAAGAAGCTTTTCATGGTAGTAGAATTGTAGGTATGAGTGGATTCACTAGGCTTCAGCAATAATCTAGTATCACAGCTGGAAAAGAGTCACATTTCAAACCAAATCTAAGTTTAGAAAGCCAATGTGAAGCTCTTCTGTGCATTCAGCCTGTACTTGTGGGACTTCTTTTCTCCTTTTGTCTCTTTCCCCAGGCTTCTACTGGAGCTTGGAAAGAGTTTGGGGCATTGCAAATGAATGATAAGGGAGAGAGAGAGATTATATGGGACCTTGAAGTTCATTATAAGGTGGGGAAGGCAATGACTTCCAGAGGCTCCTTGCTGTCCAAGCAGGAACCACAGATACGATTTGATACAGTTTTCCTACATTTCAGGTGCTGAGTGAACCAAATCAAAATTATTTACTTTGGCAATCTTCTTGGAGATATTGAGCTTATTCTCAACAGCAACTCTTAGTAATGGTGATGGTTATAATTTTATATCAGCCCAAAAGAAAGGAGCAAAAGTGTAATATTTTAACCTTGGTATTTTCGATCCCGCCATTTTGAGTTTCTTTACCAATTCAAAAGATATCTTTTTAATTTTTATTTTTATATTAATTAAAGTTTATTCACTTTGTATCTCAGCTGTAGTTCCCTCCCTCATTTCCTCTCAATCCCACCCTCCCTCCCTCATTTTCTCCCATGCCCCTCTCCAAGTCCACTGATAAGGGAGGACCTCCTCCCTTTCATCTGATCCTAGTCCGTCAGGTCGCAGTAGGACTGGCTGCATTGTCTTCCTCTGGGGCCTGGCAAGGCTGCTCTTCCCTCAGGGGGAGGTAATCAAAGAGCCAACCACAGAGTTCATGTCAGAGGCAATCCCTGTTCCCCTTACTAGGGAAACCACTTGGATACTGAGCTGCCATGGGCTACCTCTGAGCAGGGGTTCTAGGTTATCTGCATGAATGGTCCTTGGTTGGAGTATCAGTCTCAGAAAAAACCCTGAGCTCAGATTTTTTGGTTTTGTTGCTCTCCTTGTGGAGCTCCTGTCCCCTCCATCAATAGCTACCTTTTCTCTGCATTTATTAATACTAGTGTTTTGATTAGTAATTACACTACAATTGATGAACTTTTTGTCATACTAAGTAATATTCTTTGTTAACTCAGTTATTTGGTGATACTTCTACAATAGTTAAAACATTTTTATTTTGTTTCATTGATTATTAACACTATTAATTATTAATATAAATATTATTAAATATGCTATGCCTTATTTATTTTTACACAACATATTTTGTATCACATTTATAAGTTTATTAACATTTCCATTGTATAGGTACATTAATAGCTTCGCTTCTGAATTTACAATGATTTAAATAATTTCCTCCATTAATTCATTTACTTAATTCTTTTACATCCTGACCACAGCCCCCTTCTTTCTCTTCGTTTAGTCCCACCCTCACACCCCTGTCCTCCCCCCCCCAGTTTCTTCACCCCTTCTATTCAGAGAATAATTTAAAATTATTTGGGAATTTCATACAATATGTCCAATCACGCTTCCTTCTCATTCTTCCCAGGCTCATCCTCCCACCCTTTTTCTCTTCCCATAAAAAGAAAAAATTACACCAAGTTCAGTTTGTGCTCCCCATATACTCAAACTATGGTCCCCATATACTCATTGTACCATGGTCAAACTCCCAGTGGCCAGCCCCTTAGAGATACCCGAGCCCTTCCTCCCCCAACAGAAGCCACCAACTGTGAAGAGCTGCATGTCAGCATTTTTATGGACTCTCTTCAATGGCTTTGTGTCTGGACTGTTTTATTTTGTGGGGGTGGGGGGAGGAGTTGTCACAGAAGCCTTCAATGTTTCTTATATCTCTTCTCACTTATGAGTCCATTGCAAAAGAAGCTTTCTTGCCCATGGCAGCAGCATAGATCATGAACCTGAACATGGCCTCAGGAGGCGGCACAGACGACGGACATCACATGACCCTCCAGCAGTAACGGAGACTACGGAGGTCTTTTGAGGAGGCTTAACCTAGAAAGCGAACCATTCTTCATCCCATATATCTTGTTGCTCAGGGCAGGATGATCACGTACACAAAGGCAGAACCTCTCTGAGCTCCAGGAAGATGTACACCACTCTGCCGGCTCTACTCAACTCCTCAGTCCCGGTCACTGCAGCTGTGTCCCTAATTCTGCCTCACATACTGCTACATCATTGCACATTCTTTTCTTTTCTTTTTTTGTAATTTATTTTTATTTTATTTTTTTATAATTTAGTCTCTTTATATCTCGATTGTAGCCCCCTCCCTCTTCTCCTACTGGTCCTACCATCTCCCCTCATCCCCTATCCCTTTCCCCTAGTCCTCAGAAAGGGGGAGACCACCTCCCCTACCAACTGACCCCAGCCTATCAAGTTTTACTAGGACTGCCTGTGCTCTTTTCTTCTGTGGCCTGGCAAGTCCACCCCACCGGGGGAGGGAGGTGATCCAACAGCTGACAACAGAGTCTATTTTAGACTCTACTCCCCTTACTAGAGAACCCACATGGAGATTGAGCTGCCTCTCTGCTACGTCTAAGCAGGGGTTCTAGGTCCAATCCACTTGATTGGTGCATCAGTTCTGCAGGCCCCTATGTCCAGCCTTCTTTGCTTTGTTGCTTTCCTTGTGGAGCTTCTGTCCCCTCCAGGTCATTCTATCCCCCCACTCTTCCATAAAACTCCCTGCTCTCTGCCCAAAGTTTGGCTGTGAGTCTCAGCATCTGCTTAGATCCTCTGCTGGGTGACATAGTATATTATTTTGCCCAAACAGCTTTCCATGCATATTTTTTTCAATGAGTCATTGGTCCACTTCATGGTGTCTGGAAGCACCATAAATACTAGACTATCACTGGGGCACATCTTGGATATCTTGTGTGTGTGGGGGGGTCAATTATGGGAGAGGGTACAGAGCCGCGTGAGCTCTCAGCATTGGCCATCCTAACAGCTCCCCTGTATTACCATTGTGTTTGCAGCCCTCGGGCAGAGTTACATCCCCATGCTGCTCTCCTACCCCTAGCAGGGCAAGCAGGAACGGTGGCTCCCTGCTGCCGGCCAGGTCTGCAGGTACGGTTGGCGACACTGGCCTACAGCAGTCTTGCTCCTCCATCACTGCCACATTTCTAGTTCTGCTTCTCTCTGCCTCACACTACTCCACTCCGCCATCTTTTTTTCCCAATGCCATGAAACCACTTTTTAAAAGTATCTTCCTGTAAGACCTGCTCCCCCGACCCCCTTTTTAAGTTGTTCCAAAGACACTTTGCTCTCTGTAGGCTTGTCCTCCACTGGGGAGTCTCTCCTACAACACCAGTTTCTCAGGCTCCTAAGAACAGCCTTCAGCCCCCTCTAGTACTGGGGGCTGATGCCATCTTGAATTGACTCCACAGCAACTCTTATAAGGAAAACATTTAATTGGGGTTACAGTTCAGAGGATAGTCCACTGTCATCCTGGCAGGGAGCATGATGGCATTCACACAGGCATGGTGCTAGAGAGGTAGCTGAGAGTTCTACACCTTGGAGCTGTTTGAAAATTCCTTCCAACTGGTTATAGTTGTAAGGCACCTGCCTGGTGTATGCCAGAGACAGAATCCTAGCATGTCCTCTGCAAATCCATTATGCCTGACCTAACATCCAGGCAGGCTGCATTGGTAGCAATGCTGCTTTGGCCCTCTCCTACTCCTATCCTCCTTCAAGCCACTTCAGAGGCTCTGCACCTGCCCAGGCAAAAGGGCTGGATCTCAAGTCAGCCACATTCCCATCTGTCTGAAATGGGTGCAGCAGGGTTATCAGATAGGAAGTTGGCTGCAGAGACCACTTTAGCCCATGGAGTTACTGATGAGATTTATTTTTTCTGTAAACAAAATAAGCCAATTCAAACCAAATTAAATTATAAAAGCAGGTTGATTGGGGGCAGATCTCGGGTGTGTTCACTGATATAACAGGAGGAGGTCAGGATGGTGCTGTGCAGAGGGAAGACAGAAAAGCAGAGAGTAGGGGAGAGAGGAAACAGGAGAGAGGGAGGGAATGGGAGGGGTGTCTGGAAAAAGTGAAGTGGTTGAAATCAAATAAAAGACAGACTCAAAACATCTGAATCAAATATATTGCTCCTGACTCTCTCTGGCTCTCACCAGCCCATCCTTATATGCAAACCCAATTAATTGATAGCTTGATTTTAAGTTTAGTAGGAATTGTTCTTGGTTAGTTATTTCACACATAGGATAACTTTACCAATAGGTAGCAATGACGATCACTAGAAAGGAAAGGGTCCAGAGACAAAGCACTGTTCGTGCTGCTTAGTTTTTTGTCAACTTGACACAAGATTTGATAAGTCTAGGAAAAGAAAGCCTCTGTAAGACTGGCCTACAGGCACATTTGTGGGAGCATTTTTTGGATTAATGATTGATAAGGGAGGGTCCATCCCACTGTGTGTGGTGCCACAGCTGGGCAGATGGTCCTGGGGTGTGTAAGCAAGCAAGCAGAGTAAGCCACAGGAAGCAAGCTAGTAAGGAGCTTGGTCTCTCCAGTTCCTGTCCTTGTTTCTTTCAGTAATGGATCACTAACACTATAAACCACATCACTATAAACATAATCACTATAAACTAGAAGCTGACGCTCTTCCCTAAAGTTGCTTTTGGTCATATTTTTCACATGATAACAATAGATGCAATCTGGAACACTTTTATTATGACAAAATTCTAGAATGACTCTAAAACTCTTCAAAACTCTTTGACAATAACTTCTGGCTCAAGGTTACCATTCTCAGGTTACAAATTTGAATTTGTACGCTGTCTTAGGGTTTCTATTACTGTGATGAAACAGCATGGCCAAAAAGTAAGTTGGGAAGGAAAGGGTTTATTTGCTTATGCTTTTACATCACTGTTCATCATTGAAGGAAGTCAGGACAGGAATTCAAACAGGGCAGGAACCTGGAGGTAGGAGCTGATGCAGAGGCCATGGAGGGGTGCTGACCACTGTCCTGCTCAGCCTGCTTCCTTATAGAACCCAGGGGTGGCATGATGCACAATGGGCTGAGCCCTCCCCATTAATCACTAATTAAAATAATGCTCTAAATTCTTGCCTACAGCTTGATTTTATGAAGGTATTTTCTTAATGGAGGCTCCTTTCTGTCAGATGACTTTAGGTTGTGTCAAGTTGATATAATCCTATCTAGCACATATCTCTTTAATCTTTTAATAAAACTTTAAGAGAAACATATAATAGAGAAGAAAAAGATTCTTATGGGCACTTGTGAAGTCTAATATGCACAGACCTGAAGTAACATGAAGACTAACATAAGTGTGGAGAATAGATATTGCAAATTATGTTGGAAAGAAGAGTAGCCCAGAAACACAGACATGTTTTTCAATCTTCAAATATTTTCCTTCACTTTTGATGGATGTGTAATTCTTTATTTAGCATCTTGGAATATCAAGTGACTCCTCTAGGAGACGTCCAGTGTCTTATAGCATGAGTTTGAAGTTTAGGAAGCATACAACAACTCTTGCTGATCTGGGTGTATGGCACACAGTGGTAATGACTGAGTTTTAGAGCCTCCTGGCCTCCACCAACCCCCACCCCTCCTCTCCCTTTCACTTCTTCTCTTCCTCCTTTTAATAGGTATGCTTTACACAGTCTAGGAGTGGGGGCTAGCCCTACCAAGAAAGATAAACATTACAGACTATGGTGAGGGTTATGGATCACATTGGATCAAGTGACTTAGAAACAGGGGTCATCTGTGTGGCACTGAGTCTATCATACCTATGTAGTCACATGTAGATCCCATCAGGGTTGTGTGTCATGGGGACTCATGAGCTCCATGTCTGAGACTTTCCTGAACTCTGTTCTATGAGTTCACTTTTTTGTTGTTGTTGACTTCAATGAATCTATCTTTGTAAGAAATGTGACAATGAATATAATAGGTTTTCACTGAACTCATGAGTCTTATTAAAACTCATGGAGGTTTGGAGAAATCCTTGAACTGAGTTAATTCAAAGACAAGTATGCTTTTCTGTGGTCTCCTTTCTTATATTCTGTCACTGGATCTTCATCTTTTTCCTTTGGGGATAGAAATCTTAGCACGGGCAATTTGGAGGACTGTGGCTTTAACCTCACAGTTTGATTGACTCAGTGTATCCTTTCTACTGCTTCTTACTTCTCCCTAAAAATCTAGCTATGCTTGATCACTGTGTGGTACTACTGAAATAGAGGAAATAAAATAGATAATTCTGGTGCACCTGTTTGTTTTGGGATGTGGGTGAAATGTGTGTGTACTGTTTATATATGTTCAAGGAAACAGAGAACAGTTTTTTTCATCTCACTTATGTGGTTAATCCACTTACAATATATTGGTTTGGAGCCAGGCCATGGTCCAAGTCCAATATGTGCCATTGATTGATTAAGACAAATTCTATTATTTTTTAATTTATTTATTTTTATCTCAATCACAGGTTAGGTACTTTGAATCCCAGGCATAGCCCCCTCCCCCATTCCC
>CM053760.1:3159022-3170114 GCA_028658305.1 Pachyuromys duprasi
TTTTTTTTGTTTGTTTGTTTTCTCTCTGTATATATTTAATTGTTCCTGTATGTGGGCAGTTATATTCTTCTGAATTTCTTTGAGGGCCTTGTTCATTTCCTCTTTTTGTTCCTCTAATATCTGCATAATCATAGCTTTAACATAATTTTCTTGTGTCTCTGCTGAATTATAATCTGCATTGCTTTTGGGTGTTTCTGGTGGGGCCATGATGTTCTGATTTTTGGTGGGTGAGTTCTTACGTCTCACTTTGGCCATTTGTTTATATATAATCAAGGAGCTGCTTGTGCTTTAAGGCTGAACTTCAGATTGGAACTGTCAATCTCTTGTGTCAGGAGTATTCTTTAGGAAGATCAGAGAGTTCCAGTGGTTTGATAGTGTGTGTTGTTGCCTCAGTTGAGCTCTGTTGTGGGATCTGTGTGCCCAGTTTTGTGCTCTGTGCTAGAAGCTGTGAGCACCGCAGGCTGGTCACCCCTCTGGTCTGGAGGCTTGGCTCCTCACTGTGTGCCAGAGGCTGAGTGTCCCAGTTTGAGATGGCAGCTGGGGGTGCCGCTCTGGTCTGGAGGCTTCACGCTCCAACCTGGGCTTCCTGCTAAGGGCTTACCTCTGGACTGGAGATTTGGTGCCACCTTCTGGGCCAGGGGCTGTACACCACGGTCTGAGATGGTATTTGGGGGCACCTCAGTCTGGACCTGATACTGTGTATCCTGGTCCGGGGTGGCAGCTATCGCCTTCAAAGGGAGTGTGCCTGCCCGATGCAGCCCTGTCTGGGGAATGGATTCTGGGGCCTTGTCAGACTGGCACATGGACACACACACACACACACACATACACACACACACACACAGTCTGGAGTGGTTGCAGGCGTTGCTGAGCAGTGTGAGCTCGCTGTATGCATGCCAGTCTGAAATGGTACCCAGGGCCTTCTCAGTCTGGCCCGGAGACTGTGTGACCCAGTCCGGAATAGCAGCTGTTGGCGCCTAGGGCAGCTGCTCGTTCAGATCAGGGCTGTGCCCTGCTGGTCACCCGGAGTTTTTCTGGGGAATAACTGGATGTCTCTAGGATTTTCCCACTTGATTTCCCCACCATAGGAGTTCTGCTCACCTGGAAATCACAAATGCTGGTGTTTTAGGTCCCAGAGTTCAGTCTCCTGGTAGCTGCGTTGTTGCTACTGTCCTACTCCTCAGACAGAGTGTCCTCTCATGGCAGGATCTCTCTCCGTTTCTTTTATTTTTTAATATAATTTTTATTTATTACAATTTATTCACTTTGTATCCCAGCTGTAGCTATACCCTTGTCCCTTCCCAATCCTGCCCTCCCTCCCTCATCTCCTCCCATGCCCCTTCCCCAGTCCACTGATAGGGGAAGTCCTCCTCACCTTCCATCTGAGCCTAACCTATCAGGTCTCATCAGGACTGTTTTTCATAGATTTCCTCTGTGGCCTGATCAGGCTGCCTCCCCCCCCACCTCAGGGGGAGGTGATCAAACAGCCAGCCACTGAGTTCATGTCAGAGACCCTTATTAGGGAACCCATTTGAGACTGAGCTGCCAAAGGCTACCTCTGTGCAGGGGGTCCAGGTTATCTCCATGAATGGTCCTTGGTTGGAGTATCAGTCCCAGAAAAGACCCCTGGAGTTTTTGGTTCTGTTGCTCTTCTTGTGGAGGGCCAGTCCCCTCCAGGTCTTTCTGTCTCCCCCTTCTTTCATAAGATTCCCTGCACTCTGCCCAAAGTTTGGTTATGAGTCTCAGCATCTGCTCTGATACACTGCTGGATAGAGTCTTTCAGAGTCCCTCTGTGGTGGGCTCCTGTCTTGTTCCTTATTTTCACCTTCTTCTGATGTCTGTCCTATTTGCCTTTCTGAATGATGCTTGAGTATCTTACCCAGGGTCCTCCTTCTTGCTCAGCTTCCTTAGATGTACAGATTTTAGTATGATTATCCTATATTATATGTCTAATATCCACTTAGAAGTGAGTATATACTCTGTGTGTCTTTCTGCTTCTGGTATACCTCACTCAGGATGATATTTTCTAGTTCCCACCATTTGCCTGCAAATTTCATGATTTCCTTGTTTTTAATTGCTCATTTTAAACAAGCCCTGGGGAAAGACCATGGGGAGAGCATGGGGAGGCGGATTCTGAAGCAGGCTCGGGCTTTCACCATCAAGAAGGGGCAAGTGATCCGCCAACAACTTCAAGAAATTCTTTGATTTTTAAGGGAAAGCTCTAAGGAAGATGTGTAGTATGATATTTTAATTTCAATTAATGATTCTCATTCCCAGTGAGCAAATAATTTTCAGTCCCTGTATAAATCAGGTGGATTGAACGGTTTACAAACACTCCAAGCCTGCATTGCGATTGGAGCAACCTCTTTTTTCTTGTACTAGGTGACATGAAAGTTGGCATGAATTTTCCTCTTCATCACTGAGAACAGACTGATTCAATTCTCTCAGTGTCACGTCTGAATATTCAGCATGAGGTTTCTTGGTCCTGTTTTGTATAGGTGTTCACCCTTGAAGTCATTGTCTGTGTTTAAGGAGATGGGACAGTATGTTGGACAGGAGTGGATTGGGAGCCAATTCTGGGCCAATCAGCTGTGGTCAGAAGGTAGCTATAATAGTTACTTTTCCTGCATGTAGCTGTGACAAAATACTTGCCACAAGCAACTTAAAAAGAGTTTTTTGTTTGTTTGGGTTTTTCTTTGCTCATAGTTTTAGGGGATTCAGTTCATAATGCTTGGCCCTATAATTTCCTTGGATAAAGTATCCATCACCAGCATGTGGTGGAGGAAGCTAGTCTGAGCAAGAAGCAGGGTGTGTAACCTGGTAAGTATAGCTTATCCCAGTGACCTACTACTTCCATCCAGGTCCCACATTTCAAAGTTTCTACAACCTTGCTGAACACTGTCACCAGCTAGTGACCAAGCATTACAAACAGAGGCTCTAGAGACCCTTCAAATTAAACCATAGCAGTAGAGGTCATGCCATACTCACGTGTAAGCTCCCATGTTAACTATGAGCATCAAGGAGGGCTGGGGTAGAACATACCACAGGTGTCATCTACACCGTTCAGAGCTATTTAGAGAAATGCCCTTTGTGCGCTTGTTTTCCTTACATCTTTGCTGATGGTAGGGAAATGATGTTTCTTCAACTGACTGTGGAATGGAAGTCACATTTGTGTTTGTTCCTGGAGGATATTTTTGGCTGGAGGAGGCCTGCTCACGCTCTTCCAGAGTGAGCTCTAATGGCATTAAATACTGACCTTTGTAAGAACCAAGTACAAATGGATGCTAGCCAACATCATGGTTTGGAGAGTATTGCATTTCTTCTAATTAAAGGCTCTTAGGCAGCAGCTGGATTGAGGAAATGCTTGACTCAAAGATCAGCATCTTACAGCATACTGATTTTCAGTGAACTATGAGTGAGGGTTTGTTGCCACACGCCTCTTCCTGCCACTTAGGGGACTTCCTCTTTTCTCTTTCTGTTTTAAGAAAGGACATTTTCAACACACTCTATTACCTTTACAGTAATAATGATGATGATAATAATAATAATAGACTGCGATTGTGATACAAACATTTGAAATTATCTCTTCACCAAAACAATTGCTTGATAACTCCTGAATTGATTTATAATCACAAAATTGCTTTTAAAAAATACTGTAGAATTCTAATGTCAATGCCAGAAAGACTGAGCCTTTTGCTCTTTGGGAACACTTACAGTGATTCAGTCATACAGAAAACCCTAGAGGAGAGATCAGGATTAGGGAGAAATACAGTTGAATATCCCCAATTGCTTCAACTGCTTCCATACACAAGTAATTGGAGATCTGAGGAGGAAGTGGACAATCAGAGGCACATGAATCAACAAGGGAGAAAAAACACAAATAGCTTGTGAAAATATTTTGTAATATAAGAAACGGCAAGTGGTTCATTGCAGATTTAAAGAAAAACTTATGTTAGAGAAAAAAAAAAGTTGACTCCAGGAATCCAAAGTAAATCTTTGAAACTATCTGGTTCATGTCCTCAGTAAATTTTCCCAAATCCTATCCTCTGTAAACAAAAGAGGAAAGAGAAGATGATAAGGTAATAGACCAAAATTAAAAGGAAGCTCCTATGGTGCAGAGAGTCTTAATGAGATTTTTAAAAACATGGCAACCTCGTTTAAATGCTTCATACATCTTGAATT
Organism: Pachyuromys duprasi; assembly: GCA_028658305.1. Classification (NCBI taxonomy): domain Eukaryota; kingdom Metazoa; phylum Chordata; class Mammalia; order Rodentia; family Muridae; genus Pachyuromys; species Pachyuromys duprasi. The sequence continues at coordinate 3,163,205 of CM053760.1, forward strand.
TGATATCATAAACAAACAGTCACAAGATGCCTACTTCCTAGAACGAAGCATACCCGCCTAAGCCTCATGGTCAGAGTGTGGGTCCCCAGTACTTGGGGAAAAGCAATAGAACCTGTAATCTCCATACTTCTTCTGGAAGGCGGGTGTGAGGAGAACAGAGGAGAAGCTCCAGAAATATTTGGGCCTTCTAGCCTGATCTTCCTGCAGTGAATGATGAATTCTGTCTCAGTTTAGAAGGCAAGCACTGACACACGCACACACAGGCAGGGAGATTGTTCGGTGGGTGAAAGCGCTTGGCGTAAGAGCAAGAACACTGGAGTTTGGTTTCCCATCACTACATAAGTGCCAGGTGGATGGTGGTCTGCTTGGAGTTTGAACATTCAGAAGACTCAGACAAGCCATTCCTGGAGTGAGCAGGACAGCTAGGTTAGGTGTATGGGTGAGCTCTGGGTCCATCGAGATACCTTGCCTGAATGAATAAGATAAAAATAGATTAAAGAAGACTCCCCATGTCAGCCTTGAGCCTCCATATGCACATGAATGCACCTGTACACACATGAACCCAAAATATATGACACAAACATATGTAAAATGTTTAAAAACATTTTACTTATATTTACTTAAAATCTACTTTCTTAGGAAATTTCAAGTAGATCATGCATTATTGTTAACTATAGTTATTATTCTGTGTTTTGGGTGTCCAATTATGTATTCATCTTATAGCTGAGATTGTGACCTTTGATCAACCTCTGTCCCTCACCTTCTAAGCCTCAAAATTATATGACATGATGAATATGTTAATTAGCTTGATGATGGTAATAATTTCACAATATAGATATTTGTGAAGATAATGAAGAATATCTAAACTATGACATTTTAATGTGTCTGTTATATTGTAAAAATCCGGAGAAAACATTTTTTATGACCTTAAGCTCTAGGCATTATAAAAAGTGCTTCTTGTTTGAGTTGCAATTATTATTATTATTGTACAAATAATAAAAATGGTTAAACTGAATCATACGTGTTGACAAATAGTTATAAACCATTACAGGTATAATCTTATTGGGAATACAGCTCTTGATGAGATGGTTAGGGATTTTTGACTTTTAGTCAGTTCTTGGATTTAGTCAAGAATAATATCTTAGAGTGAGACATCCTACACTATTCTATTATTTATTTTCATAAATGAACATGCAGTGAAACTGTTTTATATAAACAGAAATAGAAATTTTATTATAATCATGTTATATTTTCTAAATTTTTATGACTCACACACTTAAAGTCAGTTTGCTACAAAACATCAACATTGCTTTAGCTTTGTAACAGCTGAAAACTGTGTAGTCTTCTTAGACTTTTATTAAAAGCAAGAAGTTAGAACCACATATATCAAAATGCATGTGGCCAAGTTGCTTGGGTCTTTTATGTTATCGATTCTTACACTGATACCTCAAGTTATCCTATACTTTTAGGAACTAATGTACCTGTTTTGGTTACCACTTCTGTGAAACAAACAGCCCCTGAACCTGGAGGTAAAGGACAGCCAGCCTGACTCCCAGGTCAGGAGTTGAGGAGAGCATGGTGTTGATATTCTCTTCAATGTCAAAAAGAAAAATACACGGCTTGTGTGATTCTCTCACAGCAAATGAATGATCTTTACGTTCTTTGTCTTGCAGTGTTAGTGCCACAGACTTGGTAATTTATAAAGAGAAGAAATTGATTTTGCGTGGATTTAGATGCTGGGAAGCTCACATTCAAATGTCAGACATTTGGTGACTGTTAAGGGTATTTTTCCTATAGGCTTATATGGCCAGTAGAGGGACAGAGGACAGAGAATACAGACGATACAGTGTCTTCACACCTTAGAAGAACAGAAGAGAGACAATCTCCTCTGAGCACCACCATTAAAAAGGCCTCTATTACGTTCATGAAAGGGCTCCTCCTTCACGAGAAATCACTCTTACAGCCTTCACTCCTCACCTCTATTACATTGGATATTTTGTTTCAACACATACTATAAAATTTGGAGAGGAAACCATCATTCAAACCATAACACATTCTTCACTTCTATGTCATATCCAGTGAGTGGCCTGAAATCTCTTGAATGCTGGGCAAAGCTAAAACTGTCCATCCCAGAGTTCACACCTGGCCCTTCTGTGGGGCTTGACCTACAACATCATGACTTCAGTGTGATCTGATTTCTTCCAGGGCAGAGGCAAAAATAGACATTGCATTGGCTTTAAGATCTAGACTTGGAAACCATATAGCTTTCCCTTTCTGGTTCTCTCCTAGATCTAAGGAGACCCTATCTCTTGACAGAAAATATGTCATGGAACTTGTGACCAATCTTTAGGAACCACAAGAGCACCTTGTAAAGATTTGAAAAGAGAGATGTATGAAAGAGGCAAAAAATAGTAGAGGAAAAGGAAGTAGGAACAATGAGCCTTGTGCTAGCTTGATAGAATGACTTTTCAATTTTTGTGAAATTTATACAGAGACGCCAGGAATCTGGAAATGAGCTCCTTCAAAGTCATCCATGCTTGCAACCACATTGGCAGACTTTTCTACACCACCGGAATATGTGTACGTCAGTTTAAAGATAACTGCCTCAAGACTTGCTTGGCAAAGCTGCCTTTTGTCCTGTTAAAGTGTCAAAAAGATACAGTTATCACATTCTCATTCTGGGATAAATAACGACAAGAAAGCTATAGCAAACCCTATCAACTGCAGCAAAACCCAAACCACCTTCAATAGAGGAAGAGGAGGTATCACGCAATTTTTTTTTTTTTTTTTTTTTTTTTACAAAATCAAAACCTGGACACAGCACAGCATTTAGTACAATACTTCAAAGGAAAGGAATGAGGTTAAGGAATTCTGTGGGCAGCAAATTTTCATATATGAAAGGACTGTCAAAATGAGAAAGAGTCCAGCATTGTTTTCAACAAAATCTCAATCATTCGATTTTACCAATGAAGACTCACGAGCCAGATGCTGGGGTGAAAGCCTGCTAGCTCGGAGAGGCAGAGAGAGCACACAGCTGACCTTCCTGCTCAGTCCCAGAAGGCACACTCCTCTTCCATGCCAACTCAAACAACCTCCTTCAAACTCAATGTCCCTTCCTCCTACTTCCTGCATCTCTCTATCCACCATCCTGAGTTCCCCTTACTCTCTATGATTATTCTTAATAATCCTTTGTTAACTTCCTGTCAACTGGCTGCTTGCTCTGCCTTTTGACCTAGGGCTTATTATTTATTCCTGTTTGCAATATTTTCTGTTTACAGAAAGCTCTTGGATTAAAAGTGTGTGCTAAGGCTGAGCCACACCACAACTAAAAACAGGTTTTTCCTGTAAACAACAAAATCTTGGAGTTCGCAATGCACTCAAATATCCTACAACACGCCGGAAGATAGACCATTTCTATGTTCCTGGAAAAAGCAAAGAGCTGAAGTTAAGATAATAGTGAGCGTTTGTACAATCTCAAGAGAAAGTGGGGATCAGAGGTTATGGCTTTGATGGCAGTTGCATAGGCTGTGTGTGTGTGATTGCCACATCAGAAGCAGATGAGCGGATAGACAGCAGACAAAATTCATGAGTATGTTATAAAAGGTAGACAGCACACCACTCTAGGCCGAACACGAATGAGTTGTAAAAATCCACCTTGACCACAGACTTTTTGTCACCTACTTGTGCTAGAGAAGGAATAGGAGAGAATTTATGGCACAGTAAAAAAAATTATACATGAAATATATTAAAGATCATAGGGTTCCCAAAACAATATTAAACTCAATTGCAGCAATTGTAAAACATTTGGATGAATTCTGAGAAAACAATTGGCATCAAAATAAAAACTAAATTGTTTACGTGGTGTAAACAAAAACCTCATTCGTATCGAACACCAGGGTTACTGATCTGTGTAAGCATAGTAATACAATCAAATTATATATAGTAAACATATAACAACTTAATATATTTAATATATAAATTAAATACACAACAACTTAAAGGAACTGAGTATAACATATATAGGTATTGCAGGACTTTCATTGATTCCGCTTGAGGTTTAGCAATAAAGATGTCTATGTAGTTTTAAATTGTTGGCTTTTTGCTGGGGCAGTCTCTCAGCCAGATACTAATGTTTTTAAAATTAATTTATATTTTTATTAATTACAGTTTATTCACTTTGTATCCCAGCTCTACCCCCTACCTCATCCTGTCCCAATCCCACTCTCCTTCATTTTCCTCCCTTGCCCCTCCCAAGTCCACTGATAGGGGAGGTCCTCTTCCCCTTCCATCTGACCCTAGCCTATCAGTTCTCCTCGGCTGCATCATCTTCCTCTGTGGCCTGGTAAGGCTGCTCCCCCCATCAGGGGGAGGTGATCAAAGAGCCAGCCACTGAGTTCATGTCAGAGACAGCCCCTGCTCCCCTTAATAGGGAACCTACATGTAGCTTCTATAGGCTACATATGTGCAGGGGTTCTAGGTTACATCCATGCATGGTCCTTGGTTAGAGTATCAGTCTCAGGAAAGACCCCGGGGCCCAGATTTTTGGGTTCTGTTGCTCTTCTTGTGGAGCTCCTGTTCCCTTCGGGTCTTTCTATCTCTCCCTTCTTAACATTCCCTGTACTAAGCCCAAAGTTTGGCTATGAGTCTCAGCATTTGCTTTTGGTACCCTGATGGGTAAAATCTTTCAGAGTCCCTCTGTGGTAGGCTCCTCTCTTGTTCCCTGTTTTTTTTCCTCTTTTGATGTCCATCCCATTTGCCTTTCTGAATGAGGATGAATAACCTTCCCCAGGGTCCTTCTTCTTGATTAGTTTCTTTAGGTGTACATATTTTAGTAGGATTATCTTATATTATATGTCTAATATCCACTTATAAGTGACTATATACCGCATGTGTCTTTTGCTTCTGGGATAGCTCACTTGGGATGATCTTTTCCAGATCCCACTATTTGGCTGCAAATTTCATGATTTCCTTGTTTTTTTTTAATTGTTGAGTAATATTCCATTGTGTAAATGTACCACAATTTTTTTTATCCATTCCTCAGCTGAGGAACATCTGGGTTGTTTCCAGATTCTGGCTATTACAAATAAAGCTGCGATGAACATGGTTTAGCAAATGTCCTTGTTGTATACTTGAGAGCATCTTTTGGATATATGCCTAGGGGTGCTATAGCTAGATCTTGAGTTAACACTGTTTCTAATTGTCTGAGAAAGCTCCAGATGGATTTCCAGAGTGATTGTACAAGTTTACATCCCCACCAGCAGTAGAGGAGGGTTCCTCTTTCTCCACATCCTCTCCAGTATGTGTTATCATTTGAGGTTTAGTCATTCTGATGAGTATAAGGTGAAATCTCAGGGTCGTTTTGATTTGCATTTCCCTGATGATTAAGGATGTTGAGCATTTCTTTTAAGTGTTTCTCTGCCATTTGATATTCCTCTACAAAAAATTCTCTGTTTAGTTCTGTCTGTATCCCATTTTTTAATTGGTCTACTTGATTTGTTACTGTTTAACTTATGTTCTTGATATATTTTGGATATTGGTCCTCTGTCAAATATAGGGTTGGTGAAGATTTTTTTCCAGTCTGTAAGCTGTTGTTTTGTTCTGATGACAGTGTGCTTTGCTTTACAGAAGCTTTTCAGTTTCATGAGGTCCCATTTACTGATTGTTGATCTTAGACCCTGTACTGTTGGTGTTCTGTTTAAGAAGTTGCCTCCTGTCCCAATGAGTTCAAGGCTCTTTCCCACTTTTTCTTCTAACCAATTTAGTGTGTCTGGTTTTATGTTGAGGTCTTTGATCCACTTGGACTTTAGTTTTGTGATATAGATCTATTTGCATTTTTCTAAATGTAAATATTCAGTTAGACCAGCACCATTTGTTGAAGATGCTGTCTTTTTTCTATTAAATGGTTTTGGCTTCCTTGTAAAAAATCAAGTATCTGTAGGTGTATGCGTTTATTTCTGGGTCTTCTATTTAATTCCATTGATCCACCATTCTGTTTCTATGCCAATACCATGCAGTTTTTTATTACTATTGGTTTGTAGTACAGCTTGAAATCAGGGATGGAGATACCTCCAGACTATCTGTTGTTGTGCAGGATTGTTTTAGCAATTCTGGGTTTTTTTTGTTTTTCCATGTGAAATTGAGAGTTTTTCTTTCAAAGTCTGTAAATAATTGTGTTGGTATTTTAATGGGGATTGCATGAATCTGCAGATCGCTTTTGGCAGGATAGCCATTTTCACTATGTTAATTCTACTGATCCATGAGCATGGGAGATCTTTCCATCTTCTGATAGCTTCTTCAATTTCTTTCTTCAGAGACTTAAAGTTTTTTTTTTTTTCAAACGGATCTTTCACTTGCTTGGTTAGACTCACACTAAGGTACTTTATGTTATTAGTGGCTATTGTGAAAGGTGTAGTTTCCCTAATTTCTTTCTCAGCCCTTTTTTTCTTGTGTATACAGGAGGGCTACTGATTTTTTTGAGTTAACTTTGTATCCAGCCACTTTGCTGAAAGTGTTTATCAGCTGAAGGAGTTCTCTGGTTGAATTTTTGGGGTCACTCTTGTATACTATCATATCATCTGCAAATAGTGATATTTGACTTCTTCCTTTCTGATTTGTAACCCCTTGATCTCCTTTAGTTGTCTTATTGTTCTAACTAGGACTTCAAGTACTATGTTGAAGAGATATGGAGAGAGTGGGCAGCCTTGCCTTGTCCCTAATTTCAGTGGGATTGATTCAGTTTCTCTCCATTTATTTTGATGTTAGCTATAGGCTTGCTGTATATTGCCTTTACTATGTTTAGGTATGTGCCTTGTATCCCTAATCTCTACAAGACTTTAAACATGAATGGGTGTTGGATTTTGTCAAATGCTTTTTCGGCATCTAAGGAGATGATCATGTGGTTTTTCTCCTT
>CM053760.1:3170214-3183434 GCA_028658305.1 Pachyuromys duprasi
GCAAGTACTGTATTGAGTATTTTTGCATCAATGTTCATAAGAGAGATAGGTCTGAAGTTCTCTTTTTGATTGGGTCTTTGTGTGGTCTAGGTATCAAAGGTGACTGTAGCTTCATAGAATGAGTTTGGTAATGTTCCTTCTGTTTCTATTTTGTGGAACAGTTTGAAGAATATTAGTGTTTGCTCTGTTATAATTCTGCACTGAAACCATTTGTCCCTCATTTTTTTTTTCTGGGAGACTTTTGATGCCTGCTTCTGTTTCCTTGGGGGATATAGGACTATTTAATCTATTTACCCGATTTTGATTTAATTTTGGTAAATTGAATCTATCAAGAAAATTATCTGTTTAATTTAGATTTTAAAATTTTGTGGTGTATAGTCTTTTGTAGTAAGACCTAATGAATGTTTGGATTTCCTCAGTGTCTGTTGTTATGCCCTCCTTTTCATTTCTAATTTTGTTGACTTGGATAGTGTCTGTCTGCCTTTTAGTTAGTTTGACTAAGGGTTTGTCTATCTTGTTGATTTTCTCAAATAACCAGCTCTTGGTTTCATTGATTCTTTGAATTGTTTTGTTTCTAATTAATTTAAGCTCTGAGTTTGATTATTTCCAATCATCTATTCATCTTGGGTATGTCTGTTTCTTTTTTTTTTCCCTCTAGGACTTTTAGGTGTGCTGTTAAGTTTCTTGTATGCGATGCCTCAAACTTCTTTCTGTAGGCACTCAGTCTTAGCTACTAAATGCAACTTCTCTGACACTCTGGCTTTCCCATGGATCTCACTGCCTACCTCCCTGCTGCACACTTCCCTTCCTTCTTCTTTCTGCACCAATTTGCTTCTGTGTGGCTGGCACTGACCAGTAGTCCTGATTATACTTCCTGCCACAGCTCCAGGCTCACAAGCCACGCTCTTTACTCAATGAATAGGCTGGGGAATGTCATCTTCCCCATTTCACTTGTCTTACTTTTAAAGGCAGGCAAGGAAGTAACATTTAAATATTCTGTTAGGCAGGTGTTGTTGGCTTCAAATAACAACTAAGAACACACTTTTTCATAGCCAGAAAATATAGTATTTATGAGTCACTCCAACATATAGGGCTTGAAAGAACAATTTTGAGTAGCAATAATGTACAATAAATCATATTGAGGTATGGGACATAGCTCTCTGTGGTAGAGCTCTTGTGTAGCACTTGTGAGGACTCTGGTCTCAATATCCAGCACTCCAAAGGAACTCGCAAACACATGTAGTGTGACAGTCTTGTGTTAATTACTTTTCATGTTTCTATGGCCACAGTGTCTGATAGAAAGCAGCTTAAGTGAGGAAAGGTTTATTTCAGCTCACAGTTTCAGAGGGTTTCAGTCCATCCTGGTGGTGAAGGTTCGTGGCCACAGGAACGGGAAGCAAACCAAGAATCAGAGAGTGAGGCTGGAGCTGGGAAAAGAAGCTTTCTCAGACCTTCTAATGACCTGCACGTCCTAGAGGCTCCACTGTACCTCCCCACATACTCCTAACAACCAGGGAATGATCATTCAAAACATGAGTCTGTGGGTACATTTCAGAATCAAACCATAAGAACTGCTAATCTATATGTAGAATGCATGCAACAGTCATATGAATACAGCATACAAGGAGACATAATTGTGTAAATGTGGTGATAATTGCACAAAGCTATAACATAGATCCTCTGTGTCTGTGATCCTTTCTCCTCTTTGAGAAAAAAACACTATGCAAAATGTGGAAAAAATAATTTAATCTGAAAAATTGAGAGAGTTGCTGGATAAATATATGTTTGGTGTTATCATTCTTCATAAATTCCAGTATTTATAAACATCCCATATTAAATCTATCTTTACTGAAATTTGTTTAAACATCTTCAACAGAAACAAATGTTTGAATCCACATAAACTCATTTTCATTAACATTTGCTGACCTCAAGAGCTGCAGCCTCTGGATTTTAGGCAGTCAGTACCAGAAGTTGATCTGTTTCCTTGCGAACAAAGTGGTTATCATCCCAACTAGGGACTGTGGAGCAGGAACAGGTCACTATGGTCTTCTTGGTCTCAGAGAAGGATTTCCTGTCAAGTGGGAAGGGATCTTTCTGTTTTACCAATGATCCCAAAAGATCTTAGGTTTGACTCTATTGAGAGGGCATCTGGATGCCTAGAATGGCTCTAACTAAAGAAACCATCAATCCATTCAACAAGAAACGTTTACTGGGTGTCTACTTTGGTTCTGGAGATGCACGATCCAACGAGGCATGTGAAAATGTGTAAGTCTTTAATGCAGTGAGAGTTTTATTATTTTAACAGCTGTTAACCAAATTTCTCTCAGGAAGTAGACTATGCTTGATAAATTACTTGAAGCTTCTTTAAGTGGAAGCTGACCTGAACAAAATGCCGACAATCTGAGGCAGTAAGACCAGAATTTGATCTCTTTCCCTGTGAGGTAAAGGCTTCCCTACATGAGGAAATGTGGATTCCCTCTTTGAAGAGAGGCAGGGTACTGACGTGGGAGAACAGAGGGCCAAATCGATGGCACCAGGGACACTAACCAAACAGCAGCAGCCAGAGGTTCACAGCCAAAGGGACTTTTAGGTCACCCTCTGGTATCCAAAATGGATTTTGAGAAAAAGGAAGATATTTTACAAAAATCTCATTTGTTTTTCAGAATTGTGCAAGGAATTTGTCACTGTCATCTCTTTGTCTTTAACAAATCACTTTATCACTACAGTGATAAAGGGAAGACCAGTTCTGTGAAATAGAGAAACACAGCCGGAGTCAGGATGGCAAAAGGAACAAACCCAGACACCAAATGTTTTATTGATTGTGGGCATGAAAATCATCCCAGAGAATAAATAGAAATATTGGGGAAGGGTTTTATATTTTCATTGTCTGAAAAATTGGGGTCAGAGGCCAGTGTTGCTTAAATCTCAAAAGGGCAGTAGTCGCCAGTTTTAGCACACTAGAAGTATGGGACACATGCTTGCTGGTACAAGGAAGTATCTCTGCCTAGAAAGTGGCAAAGATTTCATAAGGCCTACCATGTTTAGTCTGAGTATAGAAGCATGTAAATGTGTGTTCTGGTCTGGAGAGGTAAAAAGATCAGGTGAAAAAGAATGGTGTGGTGGTTTGAACAGTCATGGCCCCCATAGACTCATGTGTTTGAATGCTTGGTCCATAATGAATGACACTATTAGCAGGTGTGGCCTTGTTGTAGTAGGAAGTGTGTCACTGTAGGGGCAGGCTTTGAGGTCTCATATGCTCAAGCTTTGCCCAGCGTGGCACTCAGTCTTCCTGCTGCCTGTTGGTCAAGATGTAGAACTCCCAGCTCGTTCTTTCTCCAGCACCATGTCTGCCTGCACACTGCCATGCTTCCTGCCATGATAATGGACTAAACCTCTGAAACCATAATCCAGCACCAATTGAATGTTTTCCTTTATAAGAGTTGCTGTGCTTATGGTGTGTCTTCACAGCAATAGAACCTAACTGAGACAGACATATAAATGCTGTAGTGGTATAGTGGTTAAGAGCAGAGGTGGCTCAGTTTAAATCCAGTCCCCACACTTTACTCACTACTTCTCCATTGTTAAGCAACATGCCCTTTCAGTACCTTAGTTATTTTTTGTGTGTGTGTAAAACTGGGTTAGGGTTAACAGCTCACTTCACAGGATTGCTTCTGGTGATTAAATGCGCTTTCAGCACTTGGTAATCTCTAGTGCTGGCTCCTCCTGTCACAAAAGGGAAGCTAAGCAGCTCAGCAAGACTTGCCATGTGGCTGAGCAGACCATGATGGCCTTTGCTAAGCAGAGACCCACTGCTGTTTGTTTGCTTTTGTCTGTTGTTAAGGAATGAATTTTTTCGTTATTATTTATTTTTCTCTCATGTATTACAATATTACACCCGACCACAGTTTCCTCTCCTTTCTCTTGTCCCAGTGTCTCCCTAACCCTTGACCTGCCCTTTCTTCCAGATCCATTCCTCTTCCATTTTAGTTTAGAAAAGAGCAGACCACCCAGGGATAACAACTAAACGTGGCATATCAAGGTAATATTAATCTCCTCATATTAATGCTGAATGGAGCAATTCAGTAGGAGGAAAAGGGTCTCAAAAGCAGGCAAATGAGTCATAGACAGCCCCAGCTCCCACTGTTGGGAGTCCCACAAGAACACTAAGCTACACAACCATAACATATATGCAAAGGACCTAGGTCAGACTCATACAGGCTCTCTGCTTGTTTGTTCAGTCTCGGTGAGGCCCTATGAGCTCTGTGGGTTTTCTTGTAGGGTCCTTGACCCCTCTGGCTCTTAAAATTCTTCATTTCCATTCTTCCACAGGATTCCCAGAACTCTGCCTAATGTTCTGCTGTGTGTCTCTGCATCTATTTCCACCTATTGCTGGAAGAAGCCTCTCTGATAACAAGTATGCTAGGCTCTGCTCTATGAGTATGCCAGGCAACTCATTTGAGTTATAGATAAAGTGGATCACACTCTCTGAGCATCCATTGCAGTAGATTAGGGAGAGTCCATGTGAAAAATTGACTGTTTCCCTTGTCCTCCTGCTGCAAGCTATGAATGTAATTTGTCCAGAAGAGGGGCTTTTATAGGTGGGAAGGTAAATGCCTCAAGATGACATCATTATGGTAAAGGTATAGACCCAAATCCAGAGTGTGTGGGAACACAGGAGGAGACTGAAGTGTTGACCTACAAGCCAAGGTTTGCCTAGGATTGTTGGCAACTTGAAGAGCCTTGCAGAGAGCCATGAATAGACTTTCCCTCCGAGCTCCCAGTAAAAGCCAGCAGTGCGCCCAATCCTTGAGTTTATATTTCTGGTTCCCAGATCATGATGTTTTAAGCCACCTAGCTTGAGGTTGTTGCAGAACTCAAAGGAAACTAACCTGTCCCCTCTCCTTTAAAGTTTAAATCTTGGAAAAGGGAACTGTTTACATTACCTCTGCCAAACATTCATTAAGCTCTCATTGTATTCCTGGCACTAATTAAGGTACTTATATAAACTGGCAAGTATATCTAAGTATTCAATTCAGTTAGTCATGCTTTTGAGGACCTACCACTCTTGTGAGTGTTGATGGCACAGGAGATAAAGAGGCAGAGAGACTGTTCTTAAGCATTTGGATCAGAGCTGACAGATAGACTATGATCTGTGGCATGTGCTTTCTTAGTAACTTCCATTCTCTGGGCCTTTCCACACATTCCATGCAATGCTATTATGTCATCTTCCCTATAGCATCATTTTCTTTCACGGTAAGCCTTGGAGAAGTCTGTTTTCTCCTAATTTACTAAGTATATAAAATTATTTTTATTTGTCTGCATGTATGTATGTGCAACATGTGAGCACAAGTGAGACCAGAAGAGAGTGTCCAAGCTCCTGGAACTGGAGTTACAGAAAGTTCAAGTTCTAAGCCACCACATAGGTACTGGGAACTGGACCTAGGTCTTTTGCAAGAGCAGCCAGTGCTTTTAACTACTGACCCATCTGGGTTGCTTCTAAATTTGATAAATTTTTGGTGTCAATAAGGATTCTTACATCCAAGAACTTTGGGAATGCTGGGCTGTGGGATGTAATAAATACTGTAGTACCAGATGTCTGCCTGAAATCCCTAGATGGAAGAAGGTGTCTTCTCCGGATTTCTCCTCTAGAATCACTTCCCAATGTTGCAGCATCAGAACTCTTTGCTTGAGTCCAGGTGGAGGTCTCTCCACCTTTCCACCCCACAGTTCTCCTTGCTTGCAGCCTGCCTGCCCTTGACTCCTGCTGGATTTGAGCCACACACTAGTTTACCCTCTTGTTACAAAGGCGATGAGATCATGTTGTCTCATCAGTCATTCACTGGCTGTCAACAGCAGCTGCTAGCCTGCCCCTGGTGTCTCAGTGAGCTGCAGAGGAAGTCCTTATGGGGCAGAGGCCTGGGTGCAACAGAAGGTCCCCCACACAGCAGGTGCTTAGCAGCCTCTGAGAAGAGAAAACAACCAAGACGCCTTCCCTTAAGAGGTGGTATTATCAGAAGAATGAATAGGCCGGAAACCAGCCAGCCAGCAAACCTCCTCCTGTCAACTCCAGGCTGGACAAAACAAATGCGCTTTATCTGCTAGTGAGATTGGCTTCTGAGAGTTCATGCCTCAAGCTGAGGCTGAGCTACTCCCTCTTAGGAAGCATCTCATCCTCTCTTGGTGCCCTTTCCTTGCCGCATTCCTACTGGCAGCCAAAGGAGTTCAAAAGAACAGAGTGATAAGAGGATGTTCTTCTCTGTCCTGGCCTGGCCCCCAAACCCAGCCTAGCTTTAGGTGGGGCTGGTGGCCACAGCCTCTCTAATGTACTTGCCAGGCTCCACTGACAAGCCTGCTGGCAGGGATGGCTGACCTCCAGCTGCCTCTGTTTGCTCATCTAAGATGGTGCAGAAGAAGCTGGAATTCCATTCCACTTAGTGTTCTCATTGCCTTTCATCTCCGGTGGGAGGATCAGAGAAGCAAGAGGACCAATTGCTCAGCCTCGGGATGAAGAGGCATTGATCATAAATCTACCCCAGTCTTGCCCAGGTTCCAGTGTGCCAAAGCAGGCCAGCAAGTAGGTTGTGCTATTAGGTTAATAATGAGCTGAAAGGTCAGTATTGGGAAAGAAAGGAACGTTTAGATGTTTTATGCTTCCTTCTTCTGAAACTAACAAACATTCTCAGCCTTGTACTGGTAAGGTGGTCCACCATTCGGAACAAAAGAACTGAGGGTAATGGGAAGAAAGGATAAAACCAGACCAAAATAACAATAACAGATGATGAAGAGAAAGGGAAGAATGCCAAGTCTTGTGAAAAATTCAGGAGGATTCATTCAATCCAGGCCTGGCTGCAATCAGCCCTATTGGATGATGTGTGATAGGGTGAAGAGTCCCCAAAAGTTCAAATGTCAACGCTACCCTCAGCAAGCATTGGAACTTGGTACAGCTCACTTAACCTTACATCTTCATGTGTCCAACTGCTAGATAAACACACTAACTCATTTCTAAGACCTTTCTACATGAAAAAAAGACTCTTTAGATTGGCCAAGTGTTGGCCGAGCATGCATAAGGATCTGAATTTAGATCACCAGCTCCTACAAAGAAAGAAAGCTGGCCTGGTGGCTCAGATCTATAAGCACAGTGCTGGGAGAGTGCTGGCCAGTAAGCACAGTCTTTGGCACTTACTGGCAAGCCACCATAGCTGAACCCATGTGCTCTTGGCTCACTCAGATCAGAGGGCCCACCAATTTTGTTAGATTGACTGGTCAGCCAAACATAGGCATCCTTCTTCTCCTGACTCCACCGTGCTGGGACTACAAATGTGTAAAACTCCATGCCTGGATTTTTTTTTTAAATATGGGTACTGAGGATCAAACTGAGGTCCTCATGCTTGCATGGCAGGAACTGGTTTACTGATTGAGCAGTCACCTCCACTACACTTGCGTCATTCTGCTCTCTCATGCAATCTCATTCTCTCCTCCTCTTCCCACTTCTATCTCTCATTTTTCTTTCACATCTGTGTCTCTGCTGGGAAGCCTTCTCTGTCCACACCGTCGACTTCAGCTGATCAGTGCTTTCTTTATTCTTTAGCCTGCATGCTGATTCTCAAAGCACGTTCAGGGGATACTGTAGTTTTCCTTTTGTGTTTCTCATTAAAGACTGGTATTCCTAGGCTTCATCCAGTGTTGTAGTCTAGTGAATGCCCCAGCTGTGTCACGGAAAATGACTTTAGAAACATTGTCTGTGGCTTTTCTCTTTTAAAACAAGTGGTAGAAATAAGGCACAGAGAAAAGAACTATGTGACAGGAATACTTTGTTTAGCAAGAGAACCAAGGCACCATGGGAGTGGCAGAAAAAGAGCCATAAAATAAATGCATTTGGTCCCCAAAGCTCTCTAGATTTTGTTTAGGAACTGCTCGCGCTTTTGGAGTAAGGATGGGATACAGCTGGCTCTGTGGGCTTTTCATACATAGTGTTATCTTTCAAAGTCTATCTCTGATCCGCAGGGGGAGGCCTGCCCTGCTCATGGAGGATGAAATGTGGAAGAGCATGTTGAAAACCCAGTAAGTTTTGCTTTATTAACAGCTTTCTCCTTTTTTCAGTCACCCTGTTAACTAATTCTCACCCATCTATGTTCTTAAGAACAAAAGCATCAAGGCAAGGGTCAGAGCCTTCTCAAAGTCACAGCCTTTCCACGTTATCCAAGAACCAGTGAAAAACAAGGCCCTGGAGGAAATTGGGGGCTATTCCAAAAACTTGCACGAGAGTCAAAAGGGCACAAAAGTGTCATTACTTACAGAGCAAATGGGAAGTACAGACTTTGGAAACATACTCTTATTAAAGGAAAAAAAAAGAAAAATGAAGAAATATGAAGGGAAACATAAGTTGATATAAAGTCCTCTTACCCTTTCCTAAAGACAAATACCAGAAAAGGATAGTTTATAGAGCAACCTTCTTGTTTTATATGCACTTTCACCTTCTTCAGAGTCTCTGTTCTCTAATAGCGATAAATAGACATACATCTTCTAGGGACAGCACACAATGGAGACTGGAAAAGAATAAGGAAAGTTGGAGCTATAATAAAAGCATTGCTCTTCCCTAAGAAGATGAGTAGGACAGCAGGTTGAAAAGTGAGGTGAAGAAATAGTGATTTCCTCTTCTAAAATCAAACCAAGCATTTCCAGAGCTAACTTTCAAAAGCCATGGATTTGTAGAGGAGGAAAAAGAAAGATTTGCGATTTGACTGTCTCCCAAACAAGGGAGGAATCAAACACTGTCCCCTTTCCTTTATCACATTAAGACAAGACCACAGACTCCAAACTGCTGCCAACTTTCAGTCTCTAGGAGTGAAAAATGGTCAAGGCCTATGTGCAGTAAATTCTTTTTGGGACTTCCTGGAGGCAGGTCAGTTCAGACTTCAGTGAGAATCATGCCCTTCTACTCTCTTTTACCGAGAACTGATTCTGCTTACCCAGGTGGAAGGTGTGTGAGTTTACCACCACTTGTCTTCAGAAAACAGACTAGAGATTTCTGCTGTCCAGAGGGATTCCCCCAACAGCTACTTGAAGTGTTGTGAAAGAAGGCTTTATTTAGGTAAGTTGCTTTGACAAGGTGAACAGGTGTCTATTAACTGCTACGGAAGGCATTCTAGACATGCATGGAGGAGTTAGGAGTACTAATAAGAGAGGATTTGGATAAACCACAGGAAATACATTTAAAGGCATAGTTTGGAAGAAGCCAGAAACTTCTGCTTAATATATCACTTCATTTGTTGTCTCTGAGTATTGAATAACAAAGCTGTGAATAGTTTATTTTGTTGGAAATGTTAACTTTAATCCATCTAATGTTAACTAAATATTAACTTTAATCCATAGTTAGGTCTATCTAAAAGGCATAACAGAAGGAAAATTTATAATTTTAGAACTTATTAAAACAACGAAAAGTGACTAGGTATGTTTACAGTGTACATAATTGGAAAAATTGGGTTAATGTATGTTAAAGGACTTTTTAAAATTAATTTATTTTTATTCACTTTACTTCCTGGTTGTAGCCCCATCTCTCTTCCCCTCCCAGTCCCACACTCATTTCCACCCTCTCCACCCTCACCTATTCCTCAGAAGAAGGGATCTCCCTTTCCCATCTCCCAGCTCGTCAAGTTGCATCAGGACTGAGCACATCCTCTTCCTTTGTGCCCTGGCAACGCAGTACCATCAGGGGAAATCACCAAAAAGCTAGCGAGTGAGTCCGTGTCAGATACAGTCCCTGCTTCCCTTACTAGAGGACCCACATGAAGCCTAACTGCCTATGCTACATCTTTGTCTAAGATGTACATCTAAGTCCAGCTCATGGATGGTCCTTGCTTGAGGCTTCAATCTCAGCAAGCACCTCTGGGCCCTGGTTAGTTGGCTCTGACTTCTTGTGAAGCTCCTGTCACATCCCAGGATAGATGGAAGAGGAATTTCATAGAAATAGGAGATGCCAGTAAGAGTGGAAAACTTAAGATGTAATTTTGGAACAGGTGTGTCTTGGGTAACCTCTAACTACTACATTGTATCCCCAGTTCTTCTTCAAGTTCCAAGATGCTATTTCATTCAACTAGCACTTATTGAATACTTAATATGCCACCACAAGATATAAAGTGCGGGAGTTTCAATGAAAATAAATAATAGGCTCATATATTTGAACGCTTAGTCCACAGTTAGTGGCACTGTTTGAGGAGGTTTAGGAGGTGTGGCTTTATTAGAGAAAGTATGCCACTGAAAATGCTCTTTAAGAGAGTAAAGATTGCTGTCATTTCCAGTTGGTCTTCTGTTTCATGTCGCGTTTGAGATGTGTGACCTCCACCTTTGTTCTTGCCACCATGCCTACCACTGGCTGCTGTGCTGTTCCCACCATTATGGACTCTAGTGCTCTGCAATAATAAGCCGAAATAAACTCCTCTTTCTTGCATTGACATCCTCGTGGTGTTTTCTCAGAGCAATAGACAAGTATCTCCTAGATACTTGAGTAGTGCTTAGATTTTTATCTAAGAAAGAAGCCTACCCCCATGAGCCTTCTACCTATATGTCTAGTTCTTTTATGTAGGAAAAACAAAGATGAGAGTCTGAGTTTGATCACCAGGACACATGTTGTAGAAGGAAAGAACCAAATCCTTCAGGACTTCGTGCGCATCCTTGTGAGCACATGCGCATGCATAAACACACACACAAACACATACACTCAGAGAGAGAGAGAGAGAGAGAGACAGACAGGCAGACAGAAACAAAGAAAGAGACAAAGAGAGAATAAGTAATTAAGTGTAATTTTTAAAATATATAAATTCCCTCTGAGTAAAAAAAATGATCTGGAGAGGACAGAAGCTCCACAAGGAGAGCAAAAGAACCAAAAAATCTGAGCACTGGGGTCTTCCCTGAGACTGATACTCCAACCAAGTAGCATGCATGGAGAAAACCTAGAACCCCTGCACAGATGTAGCCCCATGGCAGTTCAGTGTCCACGTGGGTTCCATAGTAATAGGAACAGGGACTGTCTCTGACATGAACTGATTGGCCTGTTCTCTGATCACCTCCCCCTGAGGGGGGGGTCAGCCTTACCAGGCCACAGATGAGAGCTGATAGACTAGGATCAGAAGGAAGGAAAGGAAGACCTCTCCTATCAGTGGACTTGGGGAGGGGCATATGTGGAGAAGGGGGAGGGAAAGTGGGATTAGGAGGGGAGGAGGGAGAGGTTTATGAGGGGGAATACAAAGTGAATAAAGTGTAATTAATAAAAATTAGAATAAAAAAGCAAAAAAAGAGAAAAACAAAGTAAAGTTTAAAAAAATGATTAAAAAGTTTGGAGTTGTTAGCTGTTGAGTCAGAAAAGTAAGGAAGTCAAAGAATCTGAAAAGAGATCTATGAAAGTCAGAAAAGAAAGGGAATCTCTCTTGGTGGAGGAACCAGAGTCTACTATTTAGAAATGACGCAAAGAAAGGCACTAAGGAGGCACATGGGATAGCCATAGTTCTCTGTCATTGTCTTGACTTATAAGCACAGTTCATCCGCACCGCCTTTGGGGAGGCAGCATGGTGGAGAAGAACTTTGTACCAGACAGATGGGCACAATCAGAATTTCAGAGTCAACAAACATGCTGAATCTTGGAATACAATGGCAACTAATAGAAGCTAAGTGTCAACTCAAATCCATACTCTCACTGTCCTTGGGGAGAAATGAAAGCTTTCTCTTACTCTACTTGGTACGGTCTTTGAGCCAGTTATGATTAAATATCAAAAGACCTAATGAATAAACTTGTTTGTAATGTCCTCAAATTAGGAACAAATTAGGAGCAACACAAATGGGTTCACTCATAAGTGACTGGATAGCCAAACCATGGTACACCTATATAACAAATTACTATTTATCAGTAAGAAAAGAAATGAACCACTGATAAACTTAATATTTTAGATAGTGTAAAGCTAAATAAAAACAATAATTTTAGTTTCAAAGGATCATATACCACTATTTATATAATATCTTAAAGATAAAAATTATAGCAATGGTCTATGATTACATGAATGTTGACTTGGTGTGACTATCGAGAGGTAACATGGGGACTCTTGTAAAGATGTATGAGTTCTTTATGACTGTGGTTATGGATAAGTGAATTTATAAGAGTATGCATTATGCACAAGATTCATAGAAACATGTGCTTATTTCTATATATTTATATACATATAAGTGCATATATGTGAATATGTACATACATGTAAATAGTGGAGTTTGAAGAAGGATTGTATTTGAATATATTGTATTATATCAATGTCCATATCCTGGTTTTGAAAATAAGATTGCCAGGGATAACTGTCTGTTTTTGAGAATTCCTCGGAACCTGAAACTATTTCCAAGTTAAAAAAGAAAACATAGACACTAAATTCTCATTTCCTGTGGTAGATATGTTCCCTGAAATCTTTATGAATCAAATTGAATTATAAATACTTGGTGTAATAACTAATCTTTGTTGTCAACTTGACATTCCTGGGAAGAGGGAGCATCAAGTGAAGAATTGCTCCTCATCAGAATGACCTGTGAGTGTGTACGTGAGACATTTTCTTTAATGGAACTGATGTATGAGTGCCCAGCCCACTGTGGGCAAAACATCCGTAGGATGGTGGGCCTGGGATGTATAAGAAAATTAGCCAGGAAAGCCAGAGGGAACAAGCCAGCGAGCACCATTTTTACATGGTTTCTCCCTCAACCTCCTGTCTTTAGTACCTGCTCTGACTTCCTTCCATGATGAACTGTAACCTGTAAGCCAAGGTTCTTCTTTTCCTAAGTTGCTTCTGGTCTTGGTGTTTATCACAGCAGCCGAAAACACATTTGGACACTTAGCCATTGCTCCCAGCGGAAATACAATCTGAGCATCCGGTCACATTTGTGTCAGTTATCAAGCTGTAGCCATGTTTTTTTAAAAATTTATTTATTTTTATATCAATCACAGGTTAGGTACTTTGAATCCCAGGCGTAGCCCCCTCCCTCATTCCCTCCTACCCTCCCACTCCCTCCCTCATCTCCCTCCTCCCCGCCCCTTCCAAGTCCACCAACAGGGGAGGACCTCCTCCCCTTCTATCCAACCCCAGCTTATCCTGTCTCCTCAGGGCTGGCTGCAATGTCCTCCCCTGGGATCTAGCCAGTCTGTCACTCCCCAGCTTGTATGGGGGAGGGTCAAAGAGTCAGCCATCAAGTTC